>VZTE01004537.1:167793-229292 GCA_013397775.1 Eulacestoma nigropectus
CTTCCTTCCTTCCTTCCTTCCTTCCTTCCTTTCTCTCTCTCTACTTCCCTCTCTCCCTCCCCTGGTAAAAATTTTCCTGACCATTTGTTTTGGAATGACATCACTTAAAAGGAGAGCAGGAAAGGATTCAGGTCACCGAACATGTTTGTTTTGAGGTTCTAGGGTGCTCAAGATGTCTGGGCTGGCTTATCTAACCCAGGAGATCCATTCCCTCTGGAGGCAGGCAGGGATGCTGTGTTCTGTCCAAACTGGCACAAGAACACTCAAATCTCCTTCAGAGTGTTTCTACCTGGAATTGTTTCAGTATAGCTGCTCTGCATTAAGACAACCTGCAACACTATACCTTATTCCAGAATAATTTTCATGTAAGGTATCATCCTAAATTGCCTGCCACAGACAGCTTGGTTAACAACCTAATCAATGTTTGCCTCAAGACATTATTTAGAGTCATTAACAATAGGAGGGAAAGGCTAATGGCCTGCACGGAAAAGCCTGCAACACTTTTTGGGAACAAAATTTGGGACTTTCTATGTGAAAATTTCACTGGTTTAACCAAGAACAGGATTTAAAATCAATGTAGTTAAAACAGTCAAATACCTAGTGCCAGCTCTTTTGAATCAATATAAGGCTGATAAAGGTTGGTCTAACTTACACTGCATTTAAAGTAAACCAAAATAAACTGCCTGTAACCCAACATTAATGTGTTTACATAGAGTTTTTACTCGATTAATGAAACAGATTTTAAATTGATTTAAGTCAAATCAGTGCTAGAACTGCACACAAACATAAGTTTATCTGAAAGATGATTTATTGAATATGGATAATGCAGGCAATGGTGGTGGATATGAGAGGGAAAGAAATCAGGATCTGGGCATAATGAAAAAACTTGAATGGATATGTCCAGGCAGTATTGTACAATATTCAGATACATAAATAAAGGAAGAATATTTATACTGTAGCCAGTTTCCTTCATAATATAAGGTCCCAACACATAACTATGCATCATTATCTAAACAGGCAGATGGTATAAATATGGCAAAAAAGATGAAAGTTTAAAGTGGATGCATGGGGAAATGGTCTAAATCAGAATAAAGGGCTCATGTCCTCAATGGCAAAGAAGTAAGAATGCCACTTGGAATACTACTGTGGAAACAAATACAAGCAAATACAGCAGAACTGATATTACCACCCTATAATGTTTTCCTCTTAACTTCTCAAAGGTCTTCACATGTTAACATTCCAGAGGGGAAAAATAATGATAAGAGCTTTTTCTGGTATTGTTTGTGATTACCGTTTTTATAGACAAGAACTGTTTTACTATATAGAGCCCCTCAAAAAATGAAGATGTTTTCAGCACAAAATAAAAGCTGGTCATGAAAAATATAAATGCTCTTTCAAGTTGAGAAGGGAATCACTTCATAATTTACACTATCTCTACTTGAAAAGAGAAGAACTTCACTACTCACGAGTTATTGGTTTTTCCCTCTTCATTAAGCATTCCTTGTCTGCGTTTCTATCTGTTTAGTGCATGTTCTTCACCCTCCCTTGTCAATGCCCTTAGATACAAGGGATATATTTGAGACTTAATGTACAAAGAACTTTAATACACAGCAAATTAGAGGCACTGCACAAGCATGTATATGTGCTGTACTGGAATATTAACCTCTAATGTGGGCTCATCCTACTTGGATAATCCTTTGCCCGCATGCCAACACAGTTTTCAAACATTTCCAAGCCAATTAATTTATCTCTTGGAGGGAGTGCTTTGCTGAATTTACCTGTGACGATGTATGTTAAAGAGGATACGTTAAAATGAAACGTGAAGTGTTGTTGACAGGAAGCTGTCAAGTGATATGAATTGCATACAGCATATACAGAAATGTGTTTGCCCTATAATTTTTTCTGTGTCTCTAAACAAAGACAAAAACAGGTATAACTAGCCTGATACTGTTTAGTTATGTAACAGATTGAGGGTTTGGGTTTTAGTCACTGAAAATGTGATAAACAACATTGTGCATTAATGCAGAAAACAGATTGAGCTTTTTAATGGTACATCAAATAAGACTTTATTAGCATCTATTAGGTTCAACTCAAAGCCCGGGAAATAGCATTAATGAGCATCATATATCAGTCTGTCTGTTACTAGATAACATTATCCCTTAAAACTAGCAAGTCATATAGTACTTTATACTTTTTACCTTTATCTTTAGAATTAGCTGCTCACATCCTCTCCTGTTACACTGGCCTTACTATTAGTAATAGTGAACCAATTTATAAACCCATTAGTGACACTTTTTCCCGAAGATAAAAACAGTCAAAATTATCTGGCAGCAATTAATCTTAATGGCTGTATGCAGTAAACAGCAATGGGCTAATTCCAGCTCTGTCAGCCCCATCAAACAATCCCACATTAGGCAGCTTTTCACTGATCCATTAAGCATATTCAGAACAACAACAAATTCAATGCTGAAGGCATATGCACTAAACATTACAACAGTGATCTTCTGAAGCCATCATTATCTCTTAAATAGTACTTCCCCCATGTATTATCATTATGCTGTACATTAGAAATACTTTGATTAAACTCCCTTAATTCATAACAGCCAGCTGCAGACCATTTATGCAGTTAATCTCAACACAACAGCTATTGAGGAAATATAACAAATGAAGGCTGTAAACTGGAAGTCATTACTATAAAAGATACTGGTTTCCTAGCCCTCGTAGTGCAAAGTGCATGGCAAGATTGTACTTTAGAATGACAGTAATGCAGACAGAAACAACTAATGGCTTTCCACATGTCTTGCAACATATGCAGCAGGAGTTGCAGCTGTAAAGGTGTGTCCAGGAGTGACCTGACAAACTGTCAGCATGAGTGGCAAAAACATCCAGGAGCTCCATGTTCACAGGACCAAAATATCACATGAGACCCAGCAGGCAAACTGCAGCCTCTCCATGGCTTTGCTGGCTTCATCTGGAGCACGCTGTAATTTGTCTCTTTGAAAGAACAACTCTGATTTCTTCCTCTATGAAGCTCCAGCTAGTAGCAATGACACTTTGAAAGACTGCAGACCTTTAGTTTCCTTTCGTACAATAGCTGTTTTGAGAATTTTTATTAGACTGTTTTCTCTTTAAGGTATAATGGATATTGTGTGGCAAGAAAATATGCATAAAGCTTTCCATGGTGATGTAAATGAAACAATATTATCAGGACGGGAAGGGAAACAGTAGCTAATTTATATTTCCACTCTGACCTGAAATTCACATGAGGTATTCTCATTTAATAACACGAAAATGTTAAATAGATAAAAGTTGATGGTATTTTTTTAAGTTTTCATCAAATGTATTCCATAAAAAATATGTATTAGAAATTCAGTCAGAGGGGTTCATGCTGCACATTAAGGAAAAACAGGAGCTAAGTTTGTGTTACTAATCTAGATTGTACCCTTTCTTAATTAAAAAAATACCCCAAGAAATCTGGGGGATTTGGATACAAAAAACACTTTCACAAATTCTTTACTTGTCAAGTGTAAAGAAACCATAAAAATATTAGTGAACAAGGTCTATGTGTTTTACAGTTCTTCACTATATATAAATAGTTTATTTGATTTTAAAGATATAAACCACAGACACAGTGTCTACCTTGCAATGAAATGATCAAATAAATAAAACTTCAATTTGGCATGAGCCTAGCTGCCAGTTCTGATCTTAGTTTCAGTTCGTAAGTCCAACTCACTTGAAGGTGGAATGCAAAACCTCTTCAGCACCTTCAGGACCTGTGCTAAGGATCAGGCAATGGCATGCAAGAGGCAACAACACCATTTAGAGGTCCAGAAGTATCAAATTCCTGACACTTGGATAAAATCAAGGTGAAAAGTCTCACTACAAGTCCAGTTTCATACTTCTGCTACTTTCTAAAGGTCATGCACTGCTGGAATATGTAAGGCTGTAGCTCTCCATCCTTAATGTGGGGAGGCAGACCTGCATACCATGGTAGATATCGTGTACTGCCTAAGCAGCCAATGTACTTAAAGGGTGAATTTTGCAAAGCTTAATCCATCCCAGACTTTTACAGACTATAATAGTATTCTCCCTTTCTGAGGGAGAAGAATGGATTTGTGCTTCAGATACAGATTTCAAACACAGGCACTTCTCTTACCTCCACAGAGGCTTTCCTTATGATCTTAGGTAAGCTTGATTGCCTGTCTTAATAATGTTGATAAGATGACTTTCCATGTGGCAGAGCTGTTGCCAAGACAAATTGGTGATGCTTCCAAGTCTTTGATCAGAAAGTTGAACAGAAAAAATCATTTGCAATAAGGCATTCTGTTTCTTGGCTATCAAGGCTGACCCTCACGATCAGAGTTATACAGGACTTTTAGCTATCAGCAAGTCTGTCTATAACATAGATCTACTCTGGATCATTGCAAAACCAGCACTGGCTCCCAGCAGGTCTGGCCAGCTTCTGAGACAATGAAAATAAGCAGAAATGGCTGCGGTCCTCAAGAAGTCAGGTGATGAGCTTGTAGGAACTATATATTCCTACCTGCATCCTTCACCACTATCACCACAGTAGGCAATCTGTTTTTTTAGTAGGCAACAGTTAATAGATAAGTTCCAGGAAATTGTTTCTCTGTGTCAGTCTCATTCATGCTGTTCTGGAGGAAACTGGATGCCAATTTTTGGAAGTAGATGAGGTGAGTTTTATCTTTAGCCTATTTTATGTGATCTGGAGATAACCTAAAAAAAGGACCTGAAAACCAAAATGGTGCCTTAACCCAGCAGAAAGAGATAGCTGAGTAATTTTTTTTTTTTTTTACACTAAAGCATTTCTAGGTATAAGAGCTTGATACAAAAAGGAATATTAGACACCCTGCTGAAAAGCAAGATCTCAGCACACTCTCACACAGATCTCTAGGCACTTAGGAGAAAGGCATCCTCTGACTAAGGATTTCTAAGACTGAAAATTTTCAATTAAGCGCCTAAACCCATTTGAAGTTCCCTACTGAATAGAATTCTCAATGTCTCAGGTGTAACTTAAATGTTTCTTGTACATGAGCTACTAATTTGGGAGAAGTAATTTTTCCCAAACATAGAGACTGACTCACCATCCTCTCTGGCAGTTGGAAAGATCTGTGATATGATGTGACAATTATAATTTACAAAGTGCTCCTGAATCATGATATGCAACTATCTTTGTCCAGTTTCACATTTTGCTTCCTTTCCCAGCAGTACTTTTTTCTTAAAAGCAGTGGAAAATGCCATAAGCAACAAATTTTCAATAATTTATTTCATTTTTTCAAGGTATAATATGCTTGGATTTGAGCAAATCCAAGTAGGTAAGTGCTAAACTTCAGAAGAGGAAGATTGTTCCACCCTTCTCTTTCAGTAAACAAAGCAACAGAATTTGTCACCTCACAGAGGGCCCAATTCTGAGTAGTACTGAGTAATGGATACTTTGCAGATGATCATGAGTACAGGTAAAAATGACAGATTATTCTCAGTTGCTACTTGCTCACCCCAATACAGAAATTTCACTTAGTTGCAATTTTACCAGGCAACAGTATTTTTTTTTTTTCCCTCGGGCTTCATATGGCTGATTTCAGAAGAATATATGGCTATGTATATGTGTTTCAAACACAGTAACAGGAGAGTTACTCTGCTTGCTTTCCAAGGACCATTTACTACTCTTGAATTTAGTTAACCAAGCAGTGCTGCAGCGAGTTTATGAAGATTCCCATAATTCTGCCTAGCACACGATCCAAGCACAGAGCTCTTACTGTACTAGTAGAATTTGTGACTAAAGAGGAAATATACTTGCTGAGCTGCTAGTAGGATATGGATTATGTTAATTGCAGATTAATTTTATACATGGATTTTGTTTCAAATTGTGGACATTGTCCTTCTTATTTTGACAATGTGTAAACAGTCAGATGTGCAACTAGCTGTAGAATGTGTCTTAGTTTTTCACAAAGGGAATATAATATTGATGAGAACCACAAAATAATTTGGTCTTGCTATGACATATTTTTCCTATTATTGCTATATTTCAGAGTGGTCAAACGTGATTTCCAAAATGAAGATATTATCCTCTTTCCTCTAAGCTAACTTCAGGTCACCCAAAGGTTGTAAGGAACTTTGAAAATATTGTATTGATTTTACTGATAAAATTCCCAACTGACTACTTAACCCGAGGCTGCAATGAAATGTGCATAAAAGTAGTCTGAACCATTCATGGAATTATTGTTATTAATGGCACTAATTGATAGCAGAAGAGCATGAGTTATGAGTTAAAGGAGTACATCTCTACTAAGAGACGACAGAGAAGTATATTTTTCAGGGTTTATTTTGTTCACATATTTATTCAAGTTTGGTTTTGCACAAAAAAGCCTATTGTAAGGGTTAAGTGAGGGTCTGACAGAGAATCCAGAACTGTCCAGTTTTGTGACTTTTTTTCTCCTAGTTCTTCAATCCTTTTATACACTTGGAAGAATTTCCACATAAAAGATGTTTCTTTTTTACTCAGTGGGACTATTAATGTGTATAAATTTTAACCAGGTCCAGGTATTCTGTGTGCTGACAGAATGTTAGGAAATCAAGTCGAATGAGTGGTCAGACAGTGCACTAAAGCAACTCTAGAAATCATAGAAACCATACTGATTTATAGAACGTTGTGCTAAGGAGTGTAGAGTTTCCATCTCCAAGGTATCAAAATATAAACAATGAAATGGAGAAGTGGTTTTCAACCTTTTTGAATTTTGAGACAATCTAAAAATGTTTTTAGTGGAAAGGAATACCCTCGCAATATATTTAAATTTGCAGAAGATAAAATAGCTTTTTCAGGGACCACTGACAGGAAGCCCAAGGATACACAAGGGGTCCCAGGCTATAAGCAAGAAATCACTGAAATTAATAATACCAAATTATCTACCTCATTCTAGCTTTGTTTCATAGGTTTGACATATTGTCTTGAATCTGCCTTATTGACTATCTGGACATATTACTGTGCTCCTTACATATCTAGAAATGCCAAAAAAACACAGAAAAGTAATTTTTTTGGAATTTCATTACATCTCATCTAAGAAAAAATATATTTTATGAAGAAAATAAAAATGAAGAAACAATGATTCCATTCATATGTAATATGTCAGTAATTTATAACCAATTTATCAATGACCATGCAGCTGCATTCACTGTAGTTTAAAAAAAAAAAAAAGCTCATATAATGCTCACATAGTCTCTGAAAGCACAGCATCTTAATAAAGGAAGAGGAAGCCACCAGAGTAATTAGAAAGGTATATTGTAGTGCATATAATGGCAGAAGGATGTTTGTATTATAGTCCAACACATCATTAAGGATACAATTGTTATTTAATGTGGCACAATCATCTTTCTACTCTTCATGAAATCCACTTAAGTAATTACTTTTCTTAGCTCATTGGCTCTATGAACTGACAGTTTAGCAGAGTGCTATGCCTAAAAAAATACTGAATCTCCATTTTTATAATACCCTACCTTTTTATCTTGACTGCTTACTTGGACTGTTGCTTACCTGAAATGGCCATTTTCTCATTTGAAAAACTGGTGAGGAGAGTGAGGAGGAGAGGGGAAAGCTGGAATGGGGAGGAGAGAGAGGAAAGAAATACCAAAAGCTTGCAGGGCTGTCTTAAAATATGTAAATATTAAATGAAAAACCCCACTTCCTTTTTCTCTATAGTGTTGTCATACCTCTTTCCCCCAATCTTATCATATAAACATATGCCAAATTAATTGCTTGTACAATGTTTAATCATTTTTATTTCAGTTAGCAGCAGAACAGTAGCTCAGTAGTGCAGCACCTTGAGTTGCTTCTAAGCTGTTTTTAGGAGAAATAGTTTTACAAAGAACAGTTTTCAAGATTTAGGAGACTACTGTCCTATGAAAGTTAGTGATGAATATTAGATAACATTATTTTACCCTATAATCTTTTTGCACCTATGAATGCAATAACATAGGGGAGCAAACATTATTTATATACTCAAAGCTCATTTGTTTTTTTTTTCCTGTCATGCATATTTTAATATAAAGTTCAAGACCATTCTGCAGAGCAAGCCCAACATTTAGCAGACACAGCACTGAAGTGCAACATTTAAATTGCCCAACAGAATGCTTTCTTTTTTTTTTTTTTGCATTTTAAACTTTAAGCTCTCTTTCAAAGGTGGTTGTTGTCTTCGTATTTGCTAGCATTACAAGAAGGTAAGTCTGAAATACCTTTATCTTATTTGATAGATCTATGTTTGATGCTCTTTGTTTGAATAGAAGTGTCAGCTGTATTTTACCTTATTATATAAAAAAGTTTCAGAATTTAATTAAGGGTCAAGTACTCGCTGTAGATAAATGCAACAGCTAGAGCATATTTCTGATCTCTCTGAAGACTGCAATCATGAAAATTATTATCATTGAGTAAAACTGGTCTCAATGATGGTGACTGGGAGATGGAATCTGTGTTAGCCAGCCATAATTTACATAATAATGGGTTCCGAGTTTTCATCAGCACCTTTTGTTTTTACAGTGCTTACTGCTACAGTAAATTGTCAAAATGTCATTCCTACCCAATCAGCCAGAAAATATCAACAGTAAACAAGGCACAAGAAGAAATTCTCTGATTTAAAGTATGGTGGAGGAAATAGTAAAACAGGACACTGGAATAGTTGTAGCAGTCTTATTTTGTTATTTTCAACAACACTGCTGAACAACTTAGGAAAAATTTCTTTTTAATGAAGCAATGCCACAGAGGGGAGTGATGTCATTAAAAGAATCTCAGCAAACAGTTAGATAACTGGTTTGTTTACATTTATGCTTGCCATTACCTGTTTGTTTCCTCTTCCATGGGGCAATATATTTCACTCCTCCAATTAAAATAGGATCAGCTGGGAAATTACTACAGTCTGGGTAGCCTCAGATATATACAAGTGCCCAAAAGCAACTCAGTCAAGGAAAACACCGAGTCCTAATGAAAATGCTAGCCCAAATAAGTCTATCTTCTCTCTCTCTAACAAACACACAAAGGTTGATAGTATTTAAGTTGAAATTAATTCAGTGTAACTTTCTGCCACCCTCTAAAATTCACAGAAGTGCAAGGAGAGGAGGAGCATGAATAAGTCACAGTGTAGGCTTTATGGCCATCATACTTATATACTGTATTCGAATTAAAAGATTCACATTGTGTTTGAAATAAAAGTGAATAAAGTGGCATCCTGCCAAAGAAAACCAGAAACCACCCTTGTGTGGAACCAAAATAACTTTGCTCAAGTAGTACTTAATTTATTTTCAGAAAATGACAAGTTGTATAAATGTATCTTTAAAACAGAGAGGCAAAAACTTTAAAAAAATGCCTTTGCATTGTGGTTCGTAAGGTTGGCATTGTCATTGCCTGCATATGAACAGAACAAAACCTGATAAATGTTCCTCAAGGAGGGCTTCCAGCACTGTGTTCTTAAAAATCTTCAAAAGATGTGATCACATAGTTGAGTCACCACAGAAAAGACTCACAGTACCTTCTTTTGGAAATGAATAAGAGTTTTAAAATCTATTGAAATGAAGTGTTGACATAAGGAAATATTTTGTAGAGCTTTCAGGTTTCTTTACCATTCACTTTATTTTACTTGGCTACTTTTAATTTTTTTTTTCCACTTCTTCTCTTTGAAAATCCTGCATTGTCCAAGCCCTTTCGATTAAGCAGCTTGGCTGAATGAAAGCACTGTGATGAGGTGGCGGTGCATCAATAAACAGGGTGCCTCTCAAAGCAGGACAGAATGCTGAGAAATAGGGCTGATCAGCGGTAATTACTCTGACACTTCATGCAGTACAGGGAATTAACTCCTAGGACTTTGGGCCGAATGGAGAAGTAGTAGTTGATGTTCCACATTGTGAATGCCTCAGTGCCTGAACCCATTATGAGTTTAAACGGAGATGGGAATTCACTATATACAGGGCTTTTTTCTTTCTTTCCCCCCACCCCCAGCTAGGAATGTGAAGCAGAGTGCAGAAAATAGAAATAATTTGAGGCGCTGAGCAGGCTGCATTTCTGTTTTTTTCTAAGGTCTTTGCATTCATTTTTCATTAAATCACAAATAATTCAATAAAGGGATGCCCATAACAAGCATATTTATGGGAATGCACCGATTGTGTTGAGGAAGACACCCATATGCCAAGTTAAGGAAGTGGAATTGCGCTAAGGCAGACCTGCAGAAACTAAGGTACACAAAAACACATAGCAGGAGGGGAAATACAGCTAAAAAGGCAACTAGTTAGCAGCTGCCACTATGACCTTTAACTGCATCCATGGTAACTGGGCTAAAGATGGAGTTCCATTTTATTATTCTCACACCCACAATGTTAAGCCTATGAATCCCATTGCAATTTAATGGCTGAAATCAGAAGGCAGATCTGTGTTCATTGGACCAGTGCCGACATCCTCTTAGCTAATGAGTGCAATAAACATTTTCATGCCAGGAAACCAATGCAAGTGGAAATATTATGCCATGCAGAAATCTATCCCCCAAACACAAAGAAATGGTCAGTAAAGTCAGTCCTTTATGTTCATTTGCATATACTGTAATTTTTCAGGGTTTAGACCACTCGTCTTTAAAGCAGGAAGATATTTAACTCATATATTCTTTAATACTGTGGCATGCAACAACATTCAATTTATGTTAGGAATTGTGGGAAGAATTATGTATTCCAGAGCTAATGACTATAGCTGCTTCCAATTATTTTCCTAAAGGAATGTTATGTTTTTAAAAACTATATTTGCTTTCATGCACCTAAAATATATTTCATCCATTCGCAGGCTATGTTCAGTACCACCAGCTGAGCAAAAGACAGTAAACCAGCAAACTCTTTCAATGAGAAAGAGGGCTTTGTTCTAACTTTTGTTGCTATTGTAATGTGACTCATACGGTTTTTCTTAAGCATCAGTGACAATAATGTCATATCTTTGTCATGTGAGCTGAAAGCAAGATATATATCATCCTTATTTGGGCTGAAGAACCAGAGCAACAACAACAGCGGTTAAAAGGATCTGTGCTGGATACGACTTTGAAATCTCAAGCACTTCCACCTCTCAAATTCTGTGGTAACCTGTAAAATCAAAAATGAGAGGTATGGAGGGGAGCTAAGAATTGATTTGTAAGCCTTTACCTGGAAAAAACAGAAGCAATGAGGAGTAGCCATAATTATTTTAAAAATCATAAATATAGCAATTTAGCCACATTGAGCCATTGAGTCATTTATCTGTCTTACCTCCCAGCCTCCCCTAAAGAAGGAGCATCATTCTAATAACAAAACAGACCAGGATGAAGAAGAAAACTCTGAATGCATAAATATGCAGCTGGGAAATGAAGGTCACCAAAATCTCCTTGAACTCTTGGGTAAACCCACTGCATTTGCTTCAAAGTGGTGCAGTCAAAGACATAAAACTGCATTAGTACACTCATAAAGAGCATTATGTGAAATATCCCTGCCTCTCACAGTCAGCTTCCTCCTCTATCTTAAAATACCCAGAATTTTATTTTTGTTAAAATGTTAGCATGGCATAAGGAGAGAGGGCTTAATGACTTCCCTTGACAAGAACTACATGTATTTTTTTTCTTATGGAATACTGCCAAATATCCTTTGTAATAAAAAGCTTGAACTATTTTGCTAACAGAAGCCGCTTGTTCTGGTAACTGTAAAGGTCAGACAGAAAATAATTTTGGTGTTTCTTATCTTTTAAAATAATGTCACTTTTTATCATTACGGTAACATTTTTGGACAACAAAGAAAAGAGAAAACAGTAGATGTGATACCCCAGACCACCAGGTACACTATTTCTTAAAAGACATTAAGTTAAAAAAGTTGTTAGCCAATTATACCAAAGACTGGAAATGTCACAAAAGCCAATGAAATCTCCCTGGTAACATTCAGAAATAATATGCTTTGGATCATACTGTATATTAAATGACAACTGTCAATTCAAAAAAGAAGTCCTCCAAAATCTTTGATGTATGACAATTTAGAAGTTGAAACACACTGTTCTTACCATTTAATATCTTTGAGATGAAAAGCTTTTGACATGTTAACTAATGTGAAAGAATAAATGCTCCTCTCATTTCCCTAACACAGTACTGGACTGCACTGAGTAGATTTTTGTGATGAATGTCATAAGAAGCAAGGTGGTATGTAACCATTTTATTTAGTTAAGTATCTGCACCTACATTACATAACAATAGAGACAGGTGAGATTTTTCTATCCTAAATATTGTTCTTTGGTACAGGCAGTATTTATTTCAGTTAAAATGGGCATTTGAATAGGCACTGATTTTCAATATTATCTAATCCACTCTTCTGTCTGGGGCTGCAGTACAGCATGATTCAGAGGAAGCTGTCAGTGTCTGAATGTGCAGCCGTTCCAGGATAAAAGGTCTTTGAACTGCATGTTAGTTGTCTTTTTATTGTTCTGTTTGTTTGTTTTCCCCACAAAATGGAAATCATCTCTAGCTTCAGGCACCTGGACTGGGTGGCTCCCAGGTAGCTGAGGAAATCTCCCTGAGGCGGTTCTGGGTGGCAATGCTGGGCAGGTCACTTCAGCCAGGCTCCCAGAGTCATTGACCTTGCAGGATGCTTCCTCCTACCCCAGGAGTGCATCTCAGTGGTTAAAGCAGTGGCTCAAATCTGTGTGCCTTTGACAGGGTCCCAATTGGACGTCTCCCATTTTAAGGATAATTTGAAGTTGAATCCTATCAGGTATAAACTTTTCTCCTGCCACTGAGGAAATGGAGCTCAGTAATGACACTTAGATAAGCCTGACCCTGGGTAAAAGGAGGTGTTAGAGAGTCTAAGCCATAGGTGATCAAATAATACAAAAGTGATTCAGCAAAGACATTTAAGGTATGAATTTTTAGTTGTCTAAATAAACACCCTGTAAAAGAGGAGATTATGTAGCTAAATAAATAGGAATCTTCTAGGTATGTTGGCTGACTTCAATGAATTGTGAATGTGTGTGCTAATTGTTAGGCACAGCATGGATGCGGT
This sequence comes from Eulacestoma nigropectus, assembly GCA_013397775.1. NCBI lineage: Eukaryota > Metazoa > Chordata > Aves > Passeriformes > Eulacestoma > Eulacestoma nigropectus. Next base: position 180,844 of record VZTE01004537.1, read on the forward strand.
TTTGTGGTCCAGAAAATACGACATTGAATGTCTACACTGCTTAGTGGTTGGCAGACTACGTTTGAAGATGATTCAAAGACAAATCTGCACCTCAAAAAACAGGAAAAGTCATAAGTAATGTAGACCTCACCAACAGGTACCGTTGGACTCTGGGGAAAAGATTAGTTCCTGAACCTCTTCTAATTACTGGTATAGACACAGACCAGGAACACTGCTGTATATTGCTTCAGATCACCTCCAGACATTTCTCAATTATTTTACTGAAAAACAAACCGCAAGTTAACCATACCGCAACTGGGAAGCTTTATGAACAAAATCAGTAAGTCTTTATACTTATGCTGTATTCACCAGAATAAAATGAAATAGCAGATGAAAGGATGGTAGCATAGTTGTGAAGAAGACAATAAACATGACCTTCTGGGAAATCTTTCTGACCCCAAAAGCAAGAGCAAAAGACAGAGAACTCTGTTGTTGAAACTCTGGCTGCACAATATTTTGAAGATGAAAGTTTTGCTTTCGTGCAACATGGGCATTGGGACCTCATTCTGCTAGGCCAATGAGCTGCACTGACAGAGGGGGCTCCAGCTCACCGGCAGGGTAGGTACCATCTTTGGTTGGAGTAGATGGATGATATGAAATGACATTACTAATTGAACACTTTGTGTTGACAAATGTAATATGGACCTAAGCTACATATAACCCATTTTTCCACATAAAATGCAGAAAATTAATATAAGCTTATGGAGGAACCAAGCAAAAACATAAGACCTACACAGCTATAAACAGGATGGCATTTTTAATTTTTGCCAAAGAAAATAATCTACATATATCGCAGAAAGTTTCAGAAAGTTGAAGGGGAAAAAGTGCTCAGCATGATATTGAATGTGCAGACTTTATAAATGTTTCTGGTTTGAATCTGATAAAGTAAAATTATATGTTTAGGTATGTTTTATGGATAATTGATTTTTTGTTCTTTGGTAAGGGATATATTTAATTTCAGGTAAATAAGAACAGATGCATTTCTTCTTTATATTTTCAGCATATAAAAATATAACATTTTAAACAACGTTTGGATTTGCTCTTAATAGCCAAATATGTATCTTGGTACTTAGAAAATGTGGTGAAACTTCAGAATTTATTCAGTAAAAATCACTTTTATCTCAGTGCTTGCACCATTTTCTATGAGACAAGAGAACAGGAACCTTATCTGCAGTCAAGAAGAGGGAGATTTAAGCTTTTCTTCCCCAGCTCATGGGTAAATGATATATATATATATATATATAGATATATAAATATATAGATATATATAGATATATATATACACATATATATGTAAAAGTTGAAGAAAGTAGACTCCTTTATGGTTTTGGCACGACATTTAAATCCTGCCACACCTGGTTGTCTTACAGCTGTTGATCCTGGTCATCCCAAATTCTGCAATACTTTTACATGCATCAAAATTAATGTCTTTAGGTGACTTAACCATTCAAGGTAAAAAAAAGTTCAGGCCTACTGGTACCATATAAAGGTAATGAAGAGGATTCCCCATTAGTAATCAAAGAGGGTGTTGAATAACAAACACAAGTGATTAACATTCTGAAATCTGCAGTACTGGATAACCAGCACTTAAGAATTCCTATGAGCAGCTGGAGAAATGTTCAGCACATTGATGATAATTCTGAACGAGTCCTAACATATAAGAAATGCTGTAGAAGGTAACGAGACAATATTACTTGTCAGATCCCTTTCCCTGCTGCTACTCTTATGCAAAACAATGCAAAGCTAAAGTGAGATGTTTCTCCTCTGGTTTCACAAGAACTAGTACCAGAGGAGTAATTGAAAGAGTTTTGTCAACAGTCCAGAAGTCAGCATAAAATTACTCCTGGAAGAATTTATGGATAAGTCAGTGGTAAAAAACAAAGAGAATACTGTGGAGGTAGAAAAGAATGCTTAGTAAACTAAGTTACTAGAAATAGGATACTTTAATACAGCCCAATCCTTACTTACATTTCTAGAAGTGAGGATGAAAACCACAGAATGACTGAAAAGAGTGGCTTAAAGTACAGAGAATTCATGTAGCAAACAAATTCATTCATAAGCAACCAAACAACAGCTCAGAACAGGATGATGTAGAAAATCCCCAATAGGATTGCTGAATGGTCACTGAGGGAGCAGGAGAGTTGATCTTTCTGTTATAACTTGGGGAGGACAATGCTGGAGCATTGCATCAACTCTGCTGTCCTCATTTTCAGAAAGACTACATGAAGCTACTGGAAACGGTAGACAGGAAATACAGAAATGTTTCAAATATGGGAAAAAATGCCTTCTGGTGAGAGATTTGGATCTTTCTGTTTATGAAGCAGAAGATTGAGAGGTGACTTGTTTATGGAATGTATGCCTTCTCAGGCAGAAAATAATGGATATGAAAGGACTCTGTAATCTAGTGGAGGAAAGCATAGTAAGAACCAAAGGCTGGAGCCTGAAGCCAGATGAATTCAAATTGGAAATAAGGCACACACTTTTAATGTTGATAGCTATTAGCTATCAGAACACATTATAGAGGGAAGTGGTGGATTTTCCATCTCCTGAGATCTTCAAATCAAGATTAGATAACTCTCAGGAAGATATACTTTAGCTGCAGAGAAACTATTTGGCTCAAGGTAGGGATAACCGTGTGAAAGATAAGTGCCTGTGATCAAGAAGAAAGTAGATTAGATGATCTAAGAGTTTCTCTTTGCTTCTTGCACTATGAAAATTTGAAAACCTGCAGTGTGTAGCTGGGAGTTAATCTGAGTCTTCCACCCCAGATTTAGTCCAATCAGATTACTGGTGCATTGAAGCGAAATTCATACCCCGTCCCTCACTCTTTTATATTCCTTTGCAAGGTTTACCCAGAGGGAAGTCAGATTTATTGCTGTTTGCTTTCCTTCAGTATGCTGCTAAGGCAATGCTGCTCCATGTTAGAGAAATTAATGGAAAAGATCTGCAACCACTGTTTAGACTTTTATTCACGCTTCATTTCCAGAGGAGCTCAAAAGAGATATCACTGTATCTGGCATATACTTCTAGGATTGTGGCATGGAAAATGCAGAAATGTTGTGTTGACTATAACACCTATTAACTTTATTAATTATATGACTTTGTATTTGCAGTTTTCACTCCCAAGCCACTTCAATTACTGGAAAATCCTTGCTTCCTATGTGAGCAAAGGCATCAAAGAGAGCAGTTTTGTAATTTGTGGCATCCACAGATAGGTACAGAGAAGTAGGAAATTCGTTATTATGTTAAATGACATCCTTTGTTAAAGGGTGCTGTGTAGGCCAGGTAGGGAAGCAAAACAGGGAAATATTTTGTCTGATCCTGGCCTCCTATATCAGTCAACTGGTGCAAATAACTTGGTTAAAGGGCTTGTATTTTGAAAGACCACAGACTAGTGGTGACACTAACAAGAAAAGTAGGCAGTATTGCAGAATCTCACAGTTTTGGTAATAGGGCATGCATTTATTTATCTCAGATTTTGGCTTGAAATTGCTGGCTTCTAGCCTGATTTTGTGATGGTGAGAGGAATAGAGAAAGGACATGCAAGGCAATGTAGGTAGGAAAAAAATGAAGATAAAAAGATTGGTTTAACAGAGAAAAAGGGGAGAACAAAAAGTCATCATATATTTGGAAACAAATAAAATGAACAGATGAAATTATGGTGCAAAAGGACAGGTTTATGAATAACAGTTCTATGGACCCTTAAGGCATAAGTAATTTTATTTAACTTGAGCTGTCAATGTCTGAAGTTGTCACCATAGATTCCCTCTAATGCCAGTGGAGAGAAAGAGATGCTTTTAAAGCATGATTCAGCTAACCTATTTTAGCCATCTACTTCAGGATGAGATGAATCATACCCTAAAAGTGCCTATTTCTCTCCATTGATTATGGAAAGAGTCCAAGGTGACAGCTTCAGAAGTAGATGTCTCAGTTATGGATTTTTGTACTTTGTTGAATGAATCCCACTATTAGGGCCTGTAGATTCTGACATATCTTGTCTTTTTTCCATAATTTCTTATTGAAAAAACAGCTATTATGGAAAAAGAGAGTAGATGTACATACATTTGTATTAGGTGCAATTTATTGTAGAATGGCTGGAAAATTGACATTATGTGTTTCAAATGTTGACATTTTGATTAAAAAAATCAACCCCCAAAATACTTCACTTGAGAGAGAAAATATTTCTCTGTGGAAATACTGACATGAAGCCTCATGTCAGTGACAGGTCAGTACTTCAGGCTTCCAACCTTCACTATAGGACAGTGTTTCTGCCTGGACTACATAGTCCAGGATTCATCCTGATTCCTTCTGCTGGTGATCCTGGTTGTGCTGCTTGGGATCCTCATTCTAATGACACCTCACAAGAGATGAACCCAGCTAAGCAGCCAGAACTAGGCAGGAGAGATTGGAAACATGAAGTAGTGAATTTACAAGTTCTGCAAGGCGGCACACTTTTAACCGAAGTAGAGTTTTGATACAGTGATAGTAAGTTAATATTTTAAACAAGCACATGGCATTTTTTAAAAAGAAATAAATTAGTTTAGAATCAATAACCTGACTTCTCAACACCCAGACTGATTATGCAGTCTTAAAAGAAAGCTGAGTTATGATTGTACATTTATTCCTTATTTTGCTACAGTATTTCAAGGCTCTTTATGATATTCTAAGTCCCCTTTGATAGACTTATGATCATATTTTACATTTCTGTGTTCTCATTTCCTTTCCCTTTTCCTTTTCTTTTCCCTATCCCTTCCTGTTCTTTTTTCTTGCTCCTTCTCTCAGTCTTTTTTTTTCTCCCTTTCTCTCTTGTCAAGGAACTGTGGATGGTGCTAATAAACTTACTACTCATTTTACCAATGTGTAGTTAGTAACAAGTACTTCCCAGTATGGAGAAGAGCACAGAAAACCACAAACAAACTAGATCTGTTTGACAGGTTATCAAATCAAACTTAAGTGCAAAGATATGCATAAGTTAAGTTCAGAAATATCTTTGAAGATAAATCTTACGCATAACATTTCTAGAGATAACATCATGTTCAACTTACAGAGGCTGCATTACTCATGTGCATAAAATAGTAACCTTCATGAATGGTTGAAACAAGTTTTGCTCTTCAAGAAGCCAGAGATTAGGACTCCTGACTCCAGCTGGAGGGAATTGAAAGGTAGAAAACTTAATTTCAGTGTTTCCTTTGAAAGAAAATCTCCCTTTAAAAAGAAGAGCAAAGGCTGAACAGCCTCTGAGGTTTTGAGTTTCCTTCAGAGACCTCTGCTGATGTTCCATTATTTGTCAATAAAACTAAGGTGGAGAAATAGGCTACTCTTAGTTTTATTTGGAATTTAAAGTCAACTGCTTATAACAGTATATGCTATGATGCAAATAAAAAATAGACTTTAATGATACAGGTTACACACAACCAAAAGCTCTAATGACATAGTCAAGAACTCAAAAAATTTGCCTTTTAAATATGCATAATGTTTTGCATTTGATTATGTATTCACATATTATTTATTTTTACAGATGTCACCTTGTGTTTTCCAAAACTTTGATGCCCTCTAAATTCCCGTCTGCCATAGCCTTCTCAGTTCAATGTCTTCCTCATAGGTGGTCCTTTAACCCAGCTCCATTTTCACTCACTGTAGTGAAATCCTTTGTCAATTCAGCATGAGAGTCACTGTTCACAGTAAGAGTCATCTCAGAATTTTCAGTTGGGCTTAGAAATCCTTAAGCTGTCCTGATCTCTGTTCTACCCATGAAGATCCCCATTTGGCTTTTTTTCTTACGCTTTTTCTGTGCTAGTTTTACTGGCTATGCCCACTGCCTGCCTCCCTATCTCAGAAGGTAAGGGCTTCCTATTTCCTAAATACTCACCCCAGTTTACTGCTCAGTGGGAAGTGTGTGTGTGTGGTATTTTGAGGGAATGACTATTCTCCTGTACATGGTCAGATCCAGATACTGTGTTCAGTTTTGGGAACCCAAAGCAAGAAAGACATAAATCAGTATAATCCAGGGGCTAATAACACATTTCTAAAAAGAATGAACATCTGTGGCAGCTGGGTTTTGTTCAGCCTGGAGAGGTGACTGCAGAGGGGACCTCAGAGCCAACTTTCAACATTTATGAGTGGGCTACTCAGATGGCAGAGATAAGTCTATCACTGAGGTGCATAGCTAGAGAACCAGAGATAATGGGCTTAGCTGGACAGGGAGAAGTTCTGACTGGATGTAAGAAAAAATGTTTTTAACTGAAGAAAATGAAGTACTAGAGTAGGTTGCCCAGAGAGGTCATGGAATCCACCCTCAGAGGTTTTCAAGACCTGACAAGACAAAGTCCTGAGCAACCTGGCTACTGAATTTGATGTTGAACTTGTTCTTAGTAGAAGGTTGAACCAGAGACCTCCTGAAGACCCTTTCAACCTACACGAGTCTGTAATACTGTGAAACCTCTGTTGAAAATATTTTCCCAAAATTTCCTCACTTGTCCAAGTTTGGATGGGTTAGAATGGGTTAGAATAGTAGAATGGGTTTGGATTTATATCAGTCCTGTGAATCCTTTTAGAACTTCAAGCCTTTGCTCTCAGGCACAGAATACTTGGAACTCTTCAAAGGAAAGACTGCCAGAATTTTTTCAATGTATACAAAACAAGATTATCTCCCTGGGCTCTGTTGGATACTACTGAGTAGTTTCATCTAGAATATTTGAAGAAAGAAAAACAAAGTCTGAGGCAAGGTGAATGTAGAAAAGAAGTCTGAGTCTCAGACTCTTGCTGGTCTACCAATAGTGCTATCAAAGTTGCTGCTAATCCATCATGACTACAGCGAAAGCTCAGTTCCCCATACCACCAGCTAAACATCACGTGTTGAAAACCAGGCAATTTGCCAGATAGTAGTTCTTTTTTAGTAGGAATACCTTACTTTGGCAAATAAAAAGGTAAACCAGAATAAAGTCTATTTTATCATCTGTTCTTAATGCAGTATATTGTTTTTAAATTGAGTTGTATGGAATTAATAATTCAGTGTATTGACCAGTTGTAAAAATTGTGCCTGGTATCAGCTGTAGTCTTATAACACTATTTCTCCCCTCCCTCCATGCCCCTGATCTCCCCCTCAAAATTTATTGCTGACCTGCTGTAAGGTTTTCCTCTGAGATTTCTGTAGTATTTCCAAACGTGTATGACTTAGCTAAGAGATGATTGCTGACATCTAGCAAAGTTAATAAAAAATGAAAACGATGCTATATCTACAAGTAAAGGTACAGGACAGCCACCAACACAAAAATAAAATAGAATGCATTTTGTCATATTTTATGGTGAAGAAAGTGGAAGATAGAGCAGTATCTATTGCTCTTCAGCTTGGAAGCTAGGAGTATCTTGTAGAAAAATGTCTAATAAAAAATTGGACTGCAGAGAAAATTAAACTGTAACATGATGGGAAGTATCTCTAAAGTGGAATACGCAGAGAAAAGAAAAGCTGAAATACAATATTCTAAAAGAGTATTTTCATTAATGGAACCCATCAGTATAGATAGTTGTCTGCTTGTGTTTGAATGGTTATCAGAGTGTTGGTTAAACTCATAAATTATGTTATAAGTGAACTTTATATATAGAAGATCCTTTGAGAATTAAGAAACTATGTGCACTGTAAGCCTGACAGCTGATGTCAACATCTTCATTCCATATTTTCCAAAGAAGCCAAGAAAAGGACAACCAGTTTGTAAGGTGTTCAGAATGGGCAGACTTACAGCAGAAGAACCCAGACAGATCTACAAATTTATATGCACCAATTTTCAGGTCTAGAATAGGAACCAGACTTCCTTGTATTAGAAGGGGCAAGTGAGAAATGGCTGTAAGGTCCTGAAAAGAGGAATGAAAACTGGTAAAACTACCTTCAGAAAATCTCCAGGATTTTTGCAAACTTCAGGATGCCACATTGCCTCTGCTGTAAGTATTCACCTGAAAAGCACAAAGACTTAATCAGAAAACTATGTTTCTTGTCATTTTGGTCCATTTATGTTAGAGAGGTATGTGATGGCCTCTCGTAGATTTTTTGTTTGAAATATAACTCAGTAGGATTCTGCTTATCCACACCAATAGCTTGCATGTTTCAGACTCACTCACTTGAGCTTGAAGGGTTGTTTCAGGGTAGCAACTTCCACAGCCCTTCCTCACAGGGTATTTCCAGGTGGATATTGACATTACTTCTTGCAGTCCAGGAATCTGGGGGCAGATGTAAGTGATGGCAGGCTTTGCCCATAGCGAATTCTGTTCATATAACCATCCGCACCACTGCAGCCAGACCACTGTTTCCTGAGGCCTGGATAAAAATATTTCCTCCACCACAATCACCCTAGGGGAATAAAAAACCCAACAAAACAAAACTGAACTTTCCATACAGACCTTTTATTTTAAACAGCCAATGCTAAATTTCTGCCAAACTTAGAAGGTGTTTTTGATTATGTAGCTTTCAACTACCATGGAATTAATATAGAAAAACTTGTGTTCTTCAGGGAGCCCTGTCATACATCTGCAAAATAAGGTTCTTTTTATGTACCTACACATTAAAATTGACATCCACTCCCTCATTTAATTAACAACATTCGAATGTCATTTCCTTTCATGTAGTAATTGTACTTTTTTATTCCTAAAATGATCTCTTGTTTTGTAGGGAGATACAATTGGAAAATGTCAAGATTTGTACAGAAAAAAACCCCAGTATCAATAAGGAGTTCCTTTTTACCTCATGGTTTTTGAAACCTAAATCTGGCCTTTCCTAGCAAGTTTTGAAAAAAAATCTGATGTGGGAAATGAGCGTCTAGATTTTGACTTGAGGGGAGAACTTTCTAAATTATTTGTTTCTTTCTTTCAGTGAGTTCAAAGCTAACACGCTGGGTCTGGGAACTCTCATCTCTTTAGGACCCTGGTAGCAACCATAAATAGTTGTGGTTTTTAATGTAGGTATGCACACTGGAGAATCTAGAGCATGTATTACATGTCCACCAAAGAGTTCAATTCCAAAGAAGGAGAAGCTAAAACTGCATTAGTAATGCTTCGCTTTAACAGCCAGATAAAAGATATATGGTGGAGGAACGCAATCCAGTGTTCACTACCTACTTGAGTTTCTTTAATAATGCCAATGACCTCATGAATATTAAAATGAGTCCTGGGTTATGTGTCCTTATGTAAGCTATTCCTCTTGTATCCGGTAAATGGTGTCCATGCAGTTATTAAAAAGAAGAAAAGAGAGGAAAGTGAGGTTAGATCACAGGGGGAAAGGTCAACCTCTTGGGAAGGGTCTCAGTACTCTTTGTTCAGTACTTCATCTAAAGAACTAGGAGATAATGTGTAAATAGTTTGTTTTTTTTTAAATCAGAATTTAAGTGCGTGAAAGGAAATTCTTTAGTTTATGAAATATATGTATGCACAGTAAGAAAATCTTGTAGTGATTTTTGTGGTTTTTTACTTTACTGATAAATTTCTTCAAATTAAATACTTTAACAGATAGGTGATAACTATTCTCTTACAATAAGCCTAGTCCTTTACAGAAATTTATCTAGTGATTGAAATATTATATAATTATCATAGTAAGCAAACAGATGCTCTTGACTGCTGGAAGAAAAAGAAACTTTTTTGAGTAGATTTGGGGTAAGGTACTTGGACGTTTCTGCAAAAATCCTTAATAAAAATAAATAATTTATTCCGAACATTTTTTCTTTAATTGGTGAAATTATTTAATAAATAAGCTTATCTTTGTGTCAGATTTCCTAGAAGCAGAAATTTCTAAGAGTCATACGATAACTTTGAAAAATACTCTTTCTAAGAAATTTGGAAAAGTAGCAGGACGAAAAGACTTGTAACATATTTTTAACTACTTTTATGCATCCAAATGAAGAAATACAAGTTCTGAATGGTTGTATGAGCAATATCAAAATGCATGTTATGCTGGAGGTTCATTTCCATTTCAAATTCTGGCACTTCTTCGAGCATATATTACCTTTCTCTCTCTCACCAGTACCCAAATTCATTCGCCTTGAAAAGAAGATTTTGCACTGTTTCCTGAAGAAAAGCAGTTTTGATCAATTAGGTCAGAAGCAGCTTTCATATTTTTGAAACAAAACTTGGGAAAAAAAATTAAAAGCATCTTACAGGTACTAGTTTATCCCTTTAATACATCCATTAATATTAAATAAAACCTGCGAATACAGTGTCTTAGTTTTGGAAAATATATTAATTGGGTGTAAATCAGGAATAAAATTCAGGAACTCACTTTTAATATTTCTTAAATCAAAAGCTTCTTGTTCTTAACAGCTAACCCGTTTAGATTTTCCTTCCGCCTCTCCCTTGCAAAAGCCAGCTCCTTCCGCTGACTGCTGCACTCCAGTGCTGTCTGTATAGGTTATAAGCAGTGAAATGCATTACAGCCATCCTCATTTATACCTGTTCTGGTGTCAATGTTACTTCCACAAATAGCTGAAAAAATACACATTTTTTCTTAGTGCTCAGAGCCAAATTTACTAACAAGCACCTCTGTAATCTGCAATGAAATGCTGAGGTTTTTTTGGGAATCTGACCAAAGTACCCTTCAAAAGCAAAAGAAAATCCTAACACGTGGGGTCTTTTTCTGATTTAATATGTTTCCATCTAGATCACAAACATCTAACCAAAAATAATCATACAAATGCAAGCAAAGTCAGTTAATTTTATAGAGGATTTTTATTATACATAATTCCTAGGTCCTTTAGGTTAGCGGTGTATGTTTCAGACATTGCTGAGCAATAACAATCTATTTACCGATAAAGTAGGAAGCACGTAACGTTAGAAGACAAATCTCCTAAAAGCCCAAAACTTCAAATAAGTTTTCTTAAATGTACTCCCATGAATAGACTCACTAAAATCAATGACACTACCCATGTGCATAAATTTCAGATTATGCTAAAGTCCTTGAAGACAGGAGATTTAGCTCTTAATTATTTTAGGTCACTGAAGGAAATGGAGGCCACAGTGTCTCCCAGAACAGGTGACAAATCTGCTTAGAAAGGTAATATGGAAGTGCCATAAGGAAAAGGTGTATAAAGCAGTCTTGTCCAGAAATACATAAGCACACTGATGCTGCCATAGATGATTCAGCTGGGAAATGACTGATCTAGGTAATTATATTGCAAAATCATTAGAGAAGACATCCCATACAAATTTTAGAAAACACAGATTAGGGACTTAAGGTAGCTGCTGGATGCATAATTCACTCCAAATCATTTGTTAGACAAACCTCATTTCCTTTTTCTATTTGTGAATTGTACGAGAGCAGTTTACAACTTTCTTAGATTTATTATTCAGAATTATTCCCTGAATGAAGGTGTATCATTTATGAGAACTTCATTGCAAGTGCTTGATATTCAAGGTTTGGCATTCAGTATTGTTATGTTGGTTAGTTGGAGCAGAAGACATCGCATTTTGTGTTTCTCTGAGTGCAAGTAACTCAAAGTCAGATTTTCTATTCTAAATCATCATGTTTCAGAATTCAAAAATCATTTTCTATTCCCATTTTGCAGTATGACAAGACATCTTGTGCATATTGCACAAGACATCTCACAAATATTCTGGCTAAAGGTACATTTGTTCAAAGTTAAAACATTATTTTTATGGAATTATTTTGTCTTATTTTGTCTTATATGTCCTATAATGTCTCTATTTCTCAGCTACAACAAGAAGGTTTATCATTTAAAAAACTAAACCAATGGGGAAAATTTTGTTCAGCTGCATAATCCCCCAGCTGGCATATTGTGGAATGTCCCATGCCTTATTCATCAGTCCTAATATGTTAAGATGAAATTTCCAAAAGTGACACCAATAAAGACTTAAACCTTTAGCTGTCTAAAATCAGTGAGAAGAAATATTTGAGAATGAAGAGATGTTTGAGACTCTTGAGAGTTTTTTCTTTTATGGTCATAATATAAGGGAGATTTCTATCTCGGTCCCATTTCTGGAGAACTACTTCCCACATCACTGAAGAAAACTTTTTTGTGGTCCTCCTGTTGCTGGAAAATGCTATGATAAATAGAGGATAGCAAAAACACGGTTTTAAAAAAAAAGAAAAGAAAAAGAGAAAACAACTTGAAATAGTTCCTAACTCCTATTTTTCTTGAGGAGGAAGAAAATAGCTGAAGAATCATAAGCGAGATATATAGAGAAATTACAGTGTTCTTAACATAAGCAATATTTAGTAATTTTTTAGCCCTGGCTTGCAGTCAGTCATCCTAACCATCTGCTCAGAACTGGACCTTTTCTTCATTTTCAGTGTAGTTGAACTATATCAACAGAAACAATTTTTTCACGGAGAGTAAATGTACCGCTAAGAAAAGTTTGATGAAAGACTGAATCTTTGTATTCCTGGAAAGTAAGTCTCCCTGTAACAAGCAGCTAATGTTTGAACACGTCAAAGCAAGCCTTTTAGAACAGGAGATAAGAGCACTTGAATGATTCTTGCAAAGTGGTAACTGGCTAACTGGCCTAAAAGCAAATGTTGTGTATGGTAATTTATTCTGCGAGTTACACTTTCCTCAGACTTGAAAAGATCTTTACCATGACTCAGTACATTGGGTTTGACTCCCACTCTCATTTGAGAGGATTAGGTCTGAAATACAGACCCACTGTACAGGAAAACATTGTATTCCTGCAGGCAATGTTAGTGGCATAGGCAGTGGTAAAATAATGGTCAGATCTGTATTAGGAGTGGCTCATTACATAATGTCAATCTGAGGTGGGGTGTTTATTCATGGTTTTAATTTTAACCATGCTGCTAAATGCTACGCTGCAGAAACTTTAACCTTTAAGCAACTATACTAATCTAAAAGTACTGTTATTGATAAAAATTCTTTGCTTTCAGAATTGGAGAATAACACACAGTCAGAAAGGCTTTATTGATGGCATAAGTTACAGCTGTGCTAGAGGGGATAGCTACACTAACCTAGTGTCACTATCTTGGCATGTAGCCTGTTCAAAGTCATTGTTTACGTGGACTTTCTACCATATGGAGTTATCAACATTTTTGTACAGAAATTTCAGTGCTGCTTTGTACTTCCAGAGTGAGAATATAGCAAGACAGACTTTGTTTTCTCTTTTTCTCCTTTGAAAAAGTAAAAAAAAAAGAGAAAGAAAAAAAGAAAAAAACACAATAAAAAAAAAGAAGAAAATAAAAAGAAAAAAGAGAAAGTTCTCTCTTTCCCTGGCAATCCTCCTCCATTAGAAATGTACGTTGTTATAAATACTAACATGTGTAAGTATAGACATTTATAATGCACTGAAAATTCTCATATTTTGGTTATCCTACTCCTCATTATAAAATACCTTGGACTGTCTGTGCTGGCAATGTCATTTCACCCTGAGGAGAGGAATAGCTCTTTCTCTGAAGAGTGCCCCATGGTTGTCACCCGGGCTGGACCCAGCTCTGCACACGGCAAATGCCTGGGCAGAAAAATGCTTCTTTAGCACACGTAACATCCCGTGAGCCCAAACACACGGGGCATTCTTAGGTGGTATTAATATGTAAGAAGGTGGTTAGGACCCTGCCAGGCATGTTTGGGCAGGCTGCCCAAGGCCCTGGTGTGGGTTGCATGCAGGCACAATGCGCTCTTGTCTGCTCCTGGGAATGCATTTTGAGCAAGGGAGGTAGACATACCTCTGGAAACCTGAGTAAGGCAAACTGTTCCGGTTCATGTTAGGAGGGGAAAGGAAATGAATAAAGGATATAAATCTTCGTTAGCCCAGCAAGAGCAAAGAGCATTCTTTCATGCACAATAAAGAGTAAAGGAAATAAAAGGTAAGTAAGAGTAAAAGGAACTTTTGAGCTCTCCTCTGCAGCAAAAACACCATGAAAACCCCTAGAAAGATTCAGAAGTGTGTAGATAAACAAAGGTACTTCAGAAGTCTTTGTGAGGGTGTGCACAAAGTTCTTAACAAAACAATATATTTGGAAAAAAAAATATCAGTATACTGAACCTGAATTTTGCCCCCAAAACTGACAAATATTTTTCTATTAAAGATCTAATTTGAAGAATATTTCCTTTGTCCATTCTGGGCCTCTGAAATCTTCCACATTTACTGCTGAAGAAAGAGAAGTCCTGAAAACTTAAGCTGCAGCTCCCCAAATCTTAGTTTCAGGAGAGTAATACTGAAGCAGTTCCAACACAAAGCAGTCTCCCAAGACCTTTATGTGCCAGCTAGTCTAGAAGTAGCTAGAATTCCTGCAAATTCAGTCAGTTGGAATTCAAGGGTGGCTACATTCACTCCTGCCTGCCCCTCAGATGGGTTGGGAATGCATGCATATCCCAGTTCTGGAACATCACTTGTCTAGGTTTCTGAAGTGAGTTTTGAAATTCCAGTTCATAGTAGATGGCTGAATATTTGATTTTATAATCAAGGTGGGAAGAGGTACCACATCAAAATACCACAAGTCCATGCAAACAAGAAAATTTGTGTTTTGCATAATTGTATTCTCACCTCCTTGCTGTTTTCATAGATCTTTGATTAGCTACATGCAATGAAATATTCCTTTTCCAACAAAATAACATGGATATGTATAATTTTTTAATCCCTACATACATAGTAGCAATAGCTGAGATTTTATGGAGGTAAGCATCTGAGGGGGCTTTGGTATCAATCATGAAAGAATTCAGCTACTGGAACAAGTCTATCTCACTGATATAGCAAAATTACTCCAGTGGTTAAGGGCACATTGGTGGCACTAGGACAAAGATTCAGATCAGGAAAAGCCACATACAAATAAGTATGAAGATGAGAAGCATATGTGGCTGTATGGAAACTTGAAGCAGATGGTGGAACAACTTAAGAGTAGAAAGATCAAAGTTACAGATAAAACTAGTTAGATCAGAAAACTCCAGTGAAAGGAGTAGGAGTAATAATGGACAATATATTGAACAAGCAATAAAGACAATGCTGTCACAGAAAAGACAAATGCTGCCCTAGATTGTGTTAATTGGAGCATCATGTCTGATACGAGGAAGAGAGTTTTTCCACTCTGTTTGGTTCAGCTGAGCTTCATCCAGGGAGACGCATTCAGTTTGGGCTACCACATTTTTCAAAGGATACACAAAAATTAAAAGGACTTAAGAGAAGGACATTGAAAATGATAAAAGATTTTAAAAACAAGGCCTGGAAGGAAGCTTAAGAGGTTGCGATGTGTTCAGGCTAGAGAAGAGAAACCAAAAGCAAGATAAAATAACTCTTGATAATTGCATAAAGGGTGTTACCAATAGGAAAGGGACCAATGGTTCCCATTAGTCAATGGGGACAAAACAAGAAGTAATGGATTTCGTCTACAACATAGATAATAGCATTAAATATCAGGAAAAACTTTATGACTGTAGGAAGAGTAAGGACATGGAGCAAGCCATAAAGAAGTTTTTCAGAACCACCTTCATGGCAAGATTTTAAAGCTAGACTTGATGTCGATCTATCAGCAATGTTTTAAGTTTAATGAAATCACTCTTGACACAATGCATTAGGGAAGGAGAAAAAAATACTGGGTTGAATGACCTGCATGGAGTATGTTTGCTGGTAAATAGCACTGTGATTCTCTGACCCTGTGCAGTACAATGAGAGGCTTATTTGCTATTGTTAATTTTTTTCCCCCATCTGTAATTCTTGTCTTGATCTGAAAGAGCAAATGCAGAGATGTGTTTTCCAGGCTTTAATTAATACTGATATGTATCCACCTTATGCATTTAGAGGCGTGACCACATTTCCCATCCTCAGAGCAGCCAGTGACTGGTGTGCATTTAGGTGTCAGCTGGAAACAGAAGTTTTCATGCCTTCCAGACACAGGGTGACTCTTGGGTCTAAGTAGTGACTGGTTGTGCTGACACCTTTCTGCAGCATGCTACAGGCAAGGGCAAGGTTTGTCTTTGAAGCCCTTGTGAACCTTCACCTCCATACTTTCCATTAACTAGTAAAAGAACAGTTTATACCCTAATCATACACTTTCTTTGCTTGGAGCATGGCAAATGCTAAAGCAAATTTCTTTCAGGAACACAAAGACCCTAGCCCTATGCTACCTGCTGGATCAACACCCTTTCTGCAGATTGGGCTGTTAAAATAGCAACACCTGCAAAATGACCATTAGGACTAATATCAAAATCCAGGAGAATGGCCATTTTTATTGACAAACTTTATAAATTACTCTAAGCAATTCCCATGTATAAATGAAAATCAGATTAAAATTTAAGCCAAAATTCTGAGGTATGAATATACAATTAACAAAAAGGAATAGGGGTTATGTTTTTATTTTTGTTGTCTACTGCATTGAAATACTACGTGTTCTCAAACCACTGCTTAATGACATAGACTGGAAATGAAGTAGCTGAACGAACCCCCTATATGGACGTGTTCTGCCAACAATCATTCCAGTGCCAGAAATAAATTCCCAGACTAAACAGTTTAAATTTGGCATTCTCACTTGTGATGCTGTACTTATGTTACACACTCACAAGATTGATTCTCCGAATTTAAAGTATTCTAATAAATGAATTATTAGAAATACGAAATTTTGGCTGAAAAACATATGTCTACAGAGACTTAATCTGACATTTGAACAAAACACTTTTCTTATAAAGAGAAATTTGTGGTGGTTTGGATAATAATGGCTACAGTCAGGGTCAGTCAGGTTTCCACTCTAATTCCGACTTTCAGGAGACTAAATCCAAAGCTGATTGGTACCTGACAACCAGCTCTCAGATGAGACAAGATGCTTATTTTAGTAACCAATTGAAATAATTTTTTTTGGTACCAAATCTTTGTGAATTTTTTTCTAAATTTCACCTTTTTTAAAAACGAAAAAGAAAATATAACTCTTTTGTAGCTAAAATGGTTTTCAATTAAAACTGGAATTTGTCCAAAGGCTAGCTCAGAGTGGTTTAGGTATTCTAGCAAGGAAAATGGAAGAAGTATGAATGCTTAAAAATGGACTACAAAACAAAACAAACAGAAAAAGCTTCACAAGCATTTTGAAATGTGGACTTAATATGCATGTGCAGCAGCTGGATTGACACAATGGACCCTAACGGCTCCTTCAGGTTCCTTTCATACTATATTATTCACTCTGCAGTCAGAGTACCAAAGACAACACTTTTTTGGGAAAAAGCCTATATTTTTGCAAACAGCTGCATTTAGACAATGACACAAGTGATGTTATCATATGACTGTAACAATAGAAAAGTGCTCTTGTTTAATGGAAGGATTTAGTGTCTGGATATAAGGTCGTCCATGGGCAGCATGGGATGCAAGTCAGAGCACTCTCTGGTCCAGGACTATGAAACATTTAGCTGACAGATTCGATAACCAAAAGTAATGCAGTCTTGCCCTTTATTTCCTCACCTGCCAGTTTCCAGAGATCATTCAAATTTAAAAAATGTTGCTTACATAACTCAGCTCATTTTCTCTTAGAAATAATGGAAGATGTTTTGGATTTATTGATCATTTTTATCTGATTTATGAAGACCACTTTTGTCCACTCTTTTCGGTTACAAGTGAGTGTACTGTATTGGGAATACTGAGCTAATGCCCTTGAGGAAGACCATGTGACTGCAATTATTTATGAATTAACATGTCACAGATTTGTAGCTTTGAGACAAACACATTTCCCAGCTGCACATTTGTGAGTTCTGAGTTTGTAAATGAAACAGATGAAATAATAACTTGCTCTTCCTCTCTATGCCTGTTATATATTGGCTAGTTTACTTGCTAGATATTTAAAGACAGGCACGAATACTTACGTAGATATTTATCATTCACAGAGAGTGTAAATTAAACATGCCATTACTTTATCAGCTATGATAATAAATACTTGATGCCAGACTGGATTTCTCTACAAGTGATGTTATCATTGTTTTTAGTACATCATTTGCCTTTAGAGATACAGAAATAATTTCTGAATGTTAATGCTGCTTAAAGACAACATAGTACACGAGTAAAGCCCTGCAAATAAAGAGTGAACTACTTTATAAAGGACAGTTATAAGTGCTCAGTGCTTCAACTCAATTTGTGCTCTGTGAGCCAAACAATAATTTGGCTGATATTATTAGATACATACTTGTTTGGTTTTCCTGAAAACTTAAAAGTCAAGCTGAAATCAAACTCAGATGTCTTAATCGATAGCACAAACATAAAGGCAAGAAATAGATGTAGAATACATATGGTTTTGCTGTCAAATATAAACAAGTGTAGCTGATACACATACATACATATATTTGTTAGCTGACTATGTAAATTGAGATGAAAGCCCGTTTTCAAGCATGACCTGTGATAAACAAATGCATATAAATAAAGAATAATTCAAGATAACTCTAGAATAACATCAATTAAAACAATTACAACAACTTCTAGTCATCATGAAGTATTGTTTCAGTTCCATCTTAAAACAGGAAAAGCTCTCAATTGTTCTTAAATCAACTGGTAACTGATTCCACATTTGTGGAGCCTTGAAACAAAAAGCTTTTTATCCCTAGTTTGTATTCATTCTAGGGCATGGTAGTTCCGCAGCATGAATAGAGTGTAATGTATAAGCTGCTCTAAGGGAAAGCAGCAGGTTGAAATAGTGGACACTAATTGACACAGTACTCTAATTGGTATTTTATATCCATATTTTTTTAAAAGCAAGACTTAACAAGAGAAGAAAGTCATATCTAGAGTTGACACGACTGGCAAGTTGAAAGTGCTATTCAGATCTATGAAATTTTACACAGCATTTGATAATATGTCAGATATACACATTAAGAACAGAAAAAATGCCAAAAACATAAGAAAATATAATGTAGAAAAAAATATTTGGAATTCTGATAATCAATCTGTGCTAATAACTAGTATACTAATACTGCCTTTTCATTGTCCCTTGAAGACAGCGGGGTACAGAGGAACTTAAAACTGTTATACGTGTTTGTGTTTATACAATGTATTTATTTGTCTCCTTTAAACATATAAATAAGTCATAAAATTTTCTTTTCTGTCCTTCAAACCCATTTTGTTTTCAGGTATTGATTTTCATGTTTTCCCTAGATAAGTCCCCAAGAGTTTGGAGAACTGCTAGGATTATGACATTGAAAGGGACAAAAGATTGGAAGCTGTTTAATGACAGGAGGGTGGGATATTTGAATCATATTCTTTAAATTTTTTTTCCTCATAAGCAATTACAGGACTTAAATTCTTGACAAACACATGAGAAAAAGACAGTCAGCCCTTTGAGAAAGAGCTCTGAATGCTGCCAGTTGCAAAGTTCCCTAGAAAGTCTTCATGAAAAGGGAGTAGGGTAATAATGATTTGATACTGCTAAAATTAAAAATAAAACAAAGATAAAAGTGAGAAAGCTCAGTGGCTGTTGTTTCTTTATAAATCAGTGACAATGTAAAGGACACAGTAAAAAGAAGTACTTTTTACCCTTCTCCCATCTTTTATAAAGGTCACATTCAGGGGATTGCTGTGCTTCCACTGAACCCTCCAAAAAGAATACTCTGAGAATAGAAAAAAGAAGGGTGGCATGACTAGAAAGGCGAGATGTCTGTGTGAGAAAGACTTTTTGGAAAAGAGCCTGTCGCCCACAAAGTACTGCAGCTTAAAGTACTCAAAGCTGCATCTGAGGCAAGCCATGGCTCCTGCAGACAGACAGAAGGGGAGGCCTATCTCGTACCCCGAATGGTTGGCACTGTTGGTACCCATCCCTGGGGCAGGCAGGATACTGCCTGCTCACCCTTTCACAAGCTTGGAAATGGGTCATGCCTTGGCCAGGGCACTGTCACAATTTATTACCACTCAATATCAGCCACTTCCCTTGTATCAGCTGAGGAACTGTGCAAAAATCATACTTTCCCAGAGAGAGAACTGCTGGGATGGAAGAAAAATGTCTATGTATGTGGATTTATGACCCTGGAGACTGCAAACCTGCTGGACCACAGCCTTGTAAATGGAGTAAGAGGACAGTAGGTCACAACGAATACTTTTTCAGAGATAGGTCACTTTCCAAGCACTCTGAGCCCTACCTCCCATGCTGCTGTCTGTGACAATGCCCTTTTATTCTGGTTTCTTACTAAGGATGAGGATTTTGAAATCTAATGCCGTGCCTGTCCAAGAGGTGAACTATGCTATTTTTAACTTCCCAGCACCTGCAAAGGCACAGAATGGACCTGTCCTGGAAGGCACTATTTGGTCAGCCCAGCTGCTGGCAGTAGCTAACACAGTCCTGTTTTATCTTCACTGTTATCCACTTACACAAAAATTTTGTGTCTTCCTTTGTGAATGCAGAAAAGTTTCTAGAGGGAAAACCAAAACTTGGACGCAATGAAAGTAAAGACTATATCCTGATTCTTGCCTTTAATATCAAGAAAACTTGTTATAGGGGATCTGCATATCACTAGTAGTCACTGTCCGATATTTAAATCTTGCACAAGATAAAGGACTGACAAATGTAGATAAAAGGTATATCATGTTTTGTGTTACCCCATTTTTCTGGACTAAATAAATATGAAATACGCATCCATTGCATCATGCAGTGAACTAATTACAGAAATAAAAACCATGGTCAGGTTTAGGTTTAGACACATCTTTATGAAAATGTATTGCCACAGTTAGATTCTGATTAGTAAGAACCTCTGATCAAAACTGAGTCATTCTCAGAATCACTGTAGGTAGTGTAGAGGAAAAAAAGTCTGAGTTCAGAAAGGACAGTCAGAAGAGTAGGAGGTTAATATTACAGCTTCATGGGAATAGAAGGGTGTCTGTGAATGAAATAATGACATTCAGACTGCAAATTCTGTAGATCCACAACACCTAAGCTTTGCAAGGGAGAATAGTTTGTTGGAACCTGTGCTTCCCTGTGGTTATATTATCCCTTAGTAGTTGGATAGCCCTGGTGTCCTAAAGTCCAAAAAACCAAAATAAAAATAAAGTAAATTAAAATAAAACAATCATGTGGAGAAGAGCCATACATTAGGGAAAAATTGGCAAAATATGGGTCGGCTTTTGAGCTTGGTACACATAACCACAGTGAGGTAACTTTGCACCTTCATGAAGATCAACTTTTCTGAAATCAGGAGCCAAAGAAATGGCCTGACAGTTGCAGCACATCACCTAATGGTTGCCAGTTACAGACAACTATTTTGCTGTAACACAACAACCATGTGATAACTCGCTGGAAATTAGGACAGCTCTGCAGAAAACTTGAGCTGCTGCTGTGGCATTATAACTTTATAACATGGTCAGTAAATAACTTATCTCCAACAGGTCTTAGAATAGCAGCTGTAAATGTCTCTGGGTTTGCTATTTCCATGTCTTTATTGTTCACACTGTTCCTTCCCTGGCTCTATCCTATCATTGCTGATAGAAACCAAACGAGTCTGACACTCTTCATCTGACTAACTCTAGTAAGTTTGTGTCCTAAATTAAACACGGTGAAGATTCACAATGGAAGAAAGCAAAAAAGTGAGAAGAATTCTCTGAAGTCTAAATTGTTTCTTTCTACTCACACAATAAGAAACAAGTTTTTTTTGTTGTTGCTGAAAAACTCTGCGTCTGTTTTTTTAAAGAATCTCCTTCAAACAAACACATTACATTAAATAACCCAGAACTCACTACCAGATAAGTCTTATTTTCAGTAACAGCCCTCTAACCTTGAAATTTCAGCCGAATTCCTTAGTTAAGATATTCTAAAGACAAATAATAAGTCTTTTTTAAGTATCACAGCAGGAACAGTTATGTTTAGAAGCAAATGAAATTTTAAGAAAGGGCACCTGGGCACCTCTAGCCATGAAACTAAGCCAAGAAGAACCATCTGTGACTGTGATTCAAAAAAAGGTTAAACACCTTTCTCAGATGAAATCACGATTTTCTTTATGAAGTGCCTAGTTTCTGTGAAAGGAGACTGAGAGATATCTACTTCCCAAAGACAAGAATAGATTAGTGACTAAATAGCAGTCAGAGAAGGTTAGAACTAGAAATCCAAGCAGAGTGATAGCTAGAAACAGTTGTGAGAAAACCTTTGAAACCCCACAGTTAATCTGACAGTGGATAAAAGAGGTGTATCACTGGAAGATGTGGGAGGCAAGAGACAACTAGAGGGTCTTGATACCTTTGAGCAACATGAGGTTGAGGCAGAAAGAATCAGCCTGATGGAAGACAGCTGAGGTGGAAATAGGGCCCAAGCTGTTTACTTGTTGCATTCTGGTATTTGCTGAGTAGTCCCAGTCACACTGAGTGATCTGCAGCATAGAATAGGGTCCTGAGGGTTTTAAGGGTTCCCCAAACTCATGGAGCCTCCAGTTCTCTGCCTAATTTTAGGTACTTGGAAGACAAGTGAAAGTTAGGAGAATAAAAAGAGAAACAAAATTCCTAAGAGTAAATTCTGTACTGGATTGGTTAACTTCCTTTCAAGGGAAATGAATATCTCTGTTGTTGGTTACAGACAAAGTTGAGAGAAACAAAGCATCAGCACACCTCTCATATGCATGGTAGATGTGTCTTGGCCTTTGTAAAGAAGAGAAATTTTAGTGGGATTTCTTGGCCTTTGTAAACAAGAGAAATTTTAGTGGGATTGCAAGTTTCTAAGAAGAAAAAATTCATGATTCTAAATCTTAGAAGAAGGAGGTGTTTCTGCAAGTACTTTATGGAATGAAAGTGGTGACACCTTAGTGAACCTAGGGAAAGATACTAGAAGGAAAGACAATGAGTTAGCAACTCAAGTGGAGCAAAAGACCCATTGGTCCATGATTCTATCAGGGTAGAAACCAATTAGTCAGGCAGATAAGGATGACTAAGATTCAGGCACTCCGGGTAGCATCTTATCTTGCTATGATGCTGACAATCAAATCATAAGGACAGAGGAGCAGAAGAAGAAGTTTACAAAACAAAGCAAAAAAAGCCTGGTAAAGGAACTAACTCCTCTTGTTCATCCACTTTCAGGTTGAGGTTAGGTTTTTTGGGGGGGGGGTTTGGTTTTTGTTTTGGGTTTTTTGTTTGTTTTGGTTTTGTTTAGTTTTAGTTTTAGTTTTTGGGGTTTTTTTATCTTTTATATTTTTTTTTTGTTGCTGGTTTGCTTCCATTCACATCATAGTGCATACAGAAAGACCAAGCTTAAATAGATTATTTGACTGATATTTTTCAATTTCTCTGCCAACTAACTTGCTATGAAAGATAATGGTCTGCTTGAAAAACTGCTTTTTCAGTCCTCCGACAGGAGCTCCTGTGAAAATGAGAGAGGTCAAAAGAAGTCAGCTGCTGTTTTCACTCCCATTTTTTATGGAAATGGGCAACAGATTGGTGAAGACATTGCAAAGGCTCTAAGGCAATCACTCTTTCAATTTGTCCAATATTAGTTTCAATAAGAACTGAGAAGAGAAACAATTGCCAGCAGCCCCTACTTGATTTGTTAAGACTCACTCTTGTCCACTTCAAATCACCTTTGACTTTTACGAGCTCAACTTTGCAAACATCATCTGAGTATTATTATTTTATCTGTTGCCTCTATTATGCCAGTGCCTAGGATACCATCACACTAAAAGTGATGCATAGCTATCAGGAACACCATTGTTTCTTATGTCTCCACTTTGTGAAAAACAAGGAAGCTTTTGCTATTGTACACACACCAAATACTTCTAGCGTTACAAATGCAAGGTATAGGAGTTTGTTAAAATTTGTGTGTATATATCCAAAGTCAGTTTGCAAAAAAGGGAGATCTAATTTGGCAGACATTCACACTAACTAGCATACTGATAGAAAACTAGCTTTTCCCTGCACCTACATTCTCCTATGCAGAAAACATCTTTTTAGAACCCATTGGACATAACAAGCAAGTAAATACTAATAGAGATAATAATATTAAAATAAATATAGGTTTGTACTCTTTGCAGCATGCAACAGGTTGCATGCCCACAGTTCTGCAGAGTCACAGGAACAGAAGTAAAATAATACCATGCCAAACAAGATAACAATGGTATTGACAAATATTCCTAGGACACAAATGTTCAGTGTGATTTACTCAGTATGAGTCCAGTGCATGCAGTTTAGGTGTTAGAAGAAAACGTCTATCTGGGTCAGAGAGTTTGAGATAGTGTCCAAAACACAAAGAAAATAATATCAATGTGGGAAGAGGGGTGTTCAGTAACTCGTGCAAATTCTTACAGAAAAGATGCCCCTTTGCCTAAAGCCAAAACTGTACAGCAAGTGCATTCTGCCTATGGTCTTCTGTAAGGCTGAAATTATGAGACTGTCAAAGAAAAGGGAAATTAATTGGAACACAGATGATAGAAAAGTGGAATGGGCAAGGCTGAGGACCACTTTTGGAGACCAGAATGGCTATGTGGGTCTGATAACAAACACTATATCTGCAATAAATTCTATGTCAAGATACAGAGAGAGCCAGGATGGCTTTTGCCATGTGGGACCCCAGGCAAACTATGGCACATGCTGTCCTAAATAAAATTTAAAAAGGAGAAATAAATGCAAGAAAGGAAAGTTATTATTTGCCTGAGACTTTGCACATATCTGTGGGAGAATAGTAATGTTTTTGGGAATGCTCCCTGGTGAAGGGAAACCTGATGATAATGGCATTAAGCTGGACTAAGCAAAATTTCTGTAGTATTTGTAATGAGATTCTGTTTGTAGCTCCTTTTTAAAATCTTGCTTGCCTCGTAAGTACCTAGTAACAATAAACTTCAGGCATTCTGGAAATGCACTCTTAGAATTTCTCTAACATAGGTTCCTACTTGTGTGTTTGAATAAATATTTAAAAGTTTGTTAAAATACCACAATGTAAAGAGTAAATAAATACAAAATTTGTAGACTTAATAGTGAAAAAAGAGGTGAAGTCATTCCCCCCCTTTTTGACTTGGGTACAGACTAACACATGTTCTAGAGAATAAACCATCAAATATCCCCTATATGTAAGCTGTCTCTCGTTGGCTGCAAGTAAGCTACAAAATTTCTATTGACTGCACTGTGGAAGGATCAATGCCAATGACACCTTGATATTTGCTCCCACTTTCCATTTACTTTTCACTTGTGACTTTAAAATATAAGTGACAATGAAGCATTGTCTCTATGGTATATAAATGGGAGCTTATTTCCTGCATTTACTCTGGTTTTCTTAGGGGAAAGGGGATTTACAGTTAATAACAAATCCTGTTCCACATTTGGATTATTCCTGTGTACAGTAAAAACTCCTTGAATTTCAAATAATGCCAATTTCCATCTCAGCTGGAGAGGTGGTGGGGACTCTGGTGCGTACTTTTTATCTCAGAACTGTAAGTGCTGTGGTAAAGGACTTGGCCACAAATAATCCCATGTGTCACCAAGGCTGGTGATAAGCAAATGCTTGCGGAAAGGCCCTTGCTCCCTAATCTTCACAGACCTGTCTCCCCTCACTATGACAGTCCCACAGCAGGTGAGTCGCAGAGATCAGCACAAGGCACAGCGGGTTCTGCTGTCCTGGTCTTTGCTCCCTGGGCTGTTCTGTGCACAAGTAGTATGGAAATGTCCACCACCCTCAATTGCTATCAGTAATGGAAGGGCATATGGAGAATGATCTAACTGATTATGAAGTCTGTCTCTAACACTGTTTTATCAGTTGGCAGAAATTTGCAGAAGGAGCCCAGCAGACAATACTAAACCTACACCCCAACACTACATAACTAAAATCTTCCTAGAAAGGAAGAGACAAATAACTAGAAACATATTCTTCTTTTTTTTTTTAAGAATACGTTTCTTACAAAAGCTTTTTTTTTTTTTAATAAAGGAAAATGAACGAGAGGATCATATCGAAGCTGGAGCAAACAAATGTTTTTAAAATATGAAAAACTCAGCAGCAGAGGTATTGTTTAGTTTGTCTACTGTAATATTCCTTCTATTTAATTGTTTTGCCAAGTCTCTTTATGGGACATTAATTATTAGAGTATACTAATATACATTTAATCCTAGTACAAAAACTTATATGTTCGCTTTAACCAGTATCTTACTTTCTGCCAACAGAATGAAACTTAATTAAATATATCAATATTGAAGACCCAAATGATGGCAGTTATTTTGCCTACAAAATAATTATAACCACTAAAGACCACTTACATAACATTCCAGTGGTACTGTCTAGAGAAAGGGAACAGCACAGTAGTGATATTCAAACAGGAATCCAGCAACCCTTCAACCCTGGAACCACTAATAACTTCAGCTGGAACAGTTGACAGAGGGGAAGTGAATCATTCCCTTTGACAAGAACAAAACCATATTAAAATGTAATAGTTTATTAAACAACTGACTTCAGAAGTTAAATTACTAAATTGTATCTCCATGGGTTTTAAGAAGTACTGTCTGATCACAATAATGGATTGCCTACAAACTTTTATCTTAGCCATCGCCTCCAGAGTTGCTGTATTTAATTATTTAAACATTTTATTAATGAAACATGTTATACTGGTAAGAAAACTACTTTTATCACAGCACATGAAAGAAAAATATATGTGGTTTACACTGCACAATGCACAATGCATTTGCATCCCCATTGCAAATAGCAAAAAGCGTCCTCTCCCCGATCCTCTCTTTCCAGCTGCTACGCAGAACTAATTTTATGGCTGGCATTGTTCTTGATTCTGACTTGATTAAAAAAAAAAAAAAAAAGAAAAAAATAGAAACCATTTAAAACATTTTGATGCACCTGTTGTGCTGCATTATGACCCACTGTGGTTTCAATTTATGTCACATGAGAACATGCCACTACAGCACCAGATTGCACCATGTGCAAAAAACACTAGCAGTGCTGGAAATTGATGTCATAGCACATTTTACAATGCATATCTGTTCACATAATGCATACAACACATAAATTAAGATTAAAAAGGAAAGTAAAAAGATATTAGGCATGGCACAAATGAGGTTAGACAGAACCATTCTGATGTGTACGTGTCCTTTTGAAGCTGGAATCCTCTGCTGCAGAACAAAGACCTCTCTCATTTGAGCTATTGAAAACCTAGTAGCAATAGTAGATTATCAACTTTTTTTGGTGGGTCAGCTACAAGAGGAAAGTAAGACATAAGTGGGTTTCAGGTGTTTGCTGACATTAGAGTAATACTGTAAACTAAGAAAACTTGGAAAAAAAAAATCCATATCCTGGATCTGGTAGGACCTAAAGATGCTTTAGGTGTGCTTCTGCTTATCTCTGCTGGGTTGAAGCCTCTCTCTCAGGTTCTTTTCTGGTCCTATTTTCTCCAGCTGCCGTCCTGTCTTTCTCCTTGACCAACTGTCCTAAGAGGGATAAAAGAATTTGGCAAAGTGCTCTGGAGCACGTGAAAGACCAAAACCTAGGTACTTAAATGGAAAATGCAAAAATGAACAAAATATTAATCATATGAGCTTACAGTTAAGCACCTTTGAAAGCCCTTAAGAAGAGAGACTTGGCTTGGAAATCTGCACTATGACCACACTCACTGAATAATCATATTTTGTGGAAGAAGAATTCAAATGCACTGCAGAATCCAGTACAGAAGAATCCAGCAATGCTTTTTCTTCTCACAAGGCACAAGAAAACATACCTTTGTAAAGGACATTTTGCAGACCTGCAACCTCTTCACTGGAAAAATGGCAACAATAATATTTCTCTTCCTTACAGTTGTATTGCAAATGTTAATAATTACAAAATCTTGCAAGAACTGTTTGGAGAGCATTTAAAATGCTAAAAATGTTAAAAGGACATTTCTTAACTGCCTAAACAGTGTGTTAAAAATCCAACTGCTATTAGGTAGCAGCCCTTTACAGCCAGAAGAGCAGATGCACTAGATTAAACCAACTAAAAGACCCTTTTCTCAAAGAAGAAAGAACATCACCATGATCTGAGTTCTGCTGGCAACCAGTGACAATTCCAGTGATGTACTGTGTCTACTTTTGACTATTGTCCTTAAAAACAGATCTGAACTATTTGGAGAGCAGACGTCAGAAGAGAATGAGAACGACCAGAAAGCAAGACCTCTGAATGAAGAGTGAGAGTATTGTAGTTATTCTATTTTAAAGTAGAGTGAGAGAGAAATTATAGCAGCTGAGAGATATGTAAGAGAAAGTGAATAATCTGTATGACAAGCCCAATGTGGATAAGACAAGAAATAATAGCTTTGAGTCATAGCAAGAGGGATTTGGGTTAAACATTAGGAAAAAAAATTGTAATTTTAAGGAAAGTTAAGCACTGGGGAAGAACACTCACCTCACCTGAGGAGACTGTGGGATCTCCACCGCTGGGAGATTTCAAGAACAATCATGCAGATATCTTTCAGGCACATTCAAGGTCCTGCTATTTACATGGACTAACTGATGAAGAGTGTCCTGTTTCCTGTGTTTCTAAGTTGTGCTGTGTAATATGTACAGATAGTGAGAAATGGTTTGTTTGTGTGAGAGCTATACAGACCAGCCACTTAATGTGTGGAAGCCGTTAATGAAAAGCAAGGTTAATGGACCTTCCAAAGATATTCACCCTCATTTCAGTGTGGGGAGGCAATAACCTACTGCTGAGGGAATCCTGTTTTACTGACAGGAAGAGGACCAGGAAATTAATTCTCCCTGGAAATTTCCTCCTGTGAAGTAGCCAAGCCTGCAGAATGACTTTCCCAGGATTGTTTTCCTTCTACTTACAAGCATCTGCTGGGAAGTAGCTCAGTGCAGACTGATTAGATGGGATGCTGGTGAATTTGTGCACCAGGAGGACAGGAAGGACCCTGAAATCTCAGAGGAAGGGTTCTGTTGTGCTATGACAGACCAGTTATTGAAAGTCTGCGCTGAGATCTTCTCTCTGTCTTGAAAGACAAACAGTGCTTTGAATTCTTCTGCAGACAGAAGCAGAGATTATGGGGCTGGAAAACAGCCAAGAGAAAGGAACTTTGCAGGGAAAGCATGCCTTATGGAAGAATTGTACTCAGTCAAGGCTTCTACTTAGCTTTAATGCCCTGCACCTGCCACATGGCATGGCTCATGTGTTTTAGTTTCTCTCTTTCTATGAATAAGCCTGGACTAGAGGAACAGTTCCAAGTAAGATTTACCTATTCCTCTCAGGAAAATTGTGGTTTGCCTGGGAGATCAAAGAAGTCAGGCTACCATGGCTGTGAGGGTATGTGATCCATGTATGATGTAAAAAGTTGGTCTAGGATCACTGGGTCACTAGACCATGTACTATACAGGTAGCCTGTACATAGGGAGTGACTGTTTATCCAAGATTTCTGGGTGGGAGCTCATTGCTTTATCTTTATGAATTGTGAATGCCTGGAAATACTGAAAAAATTATTAGTGTCAATGATTTTTGCTTAGAACAGGAAAACATATATCAATCTTTTCGCAGGGCTATGGATTCAAATTTTTTAAATGCATAATGGCTTTTCACAGAAAGTGACTATCAAAGGCAGCTTTAGGCACTGTGGAAAGAAAACCTAGGCAAAAAAAGCAGCTTAGGATCACTGAAAACCAACATGTATAAACATATCTAGAACAGAGATAATGGTGAGGATCAGCAGAGGATTAGGAGAGAATGAGCTTTTTGACGAAAGTAGTGTAAGGGATATTCTGTTGTCTCACCTGAAGGTAGAATACAACCAGGAGTCAGGGGAAATTGTGAAGATATTGGAGGAAATCTGCATCTCTACTCAAGGAAATTAGATAAGATTGTCCTGTTCTAGAGTTGTAAACAAAACTGACAGACTTCCCAGAATCTTGACTCAAGAAGCTGCATTTATTACAATACTAAATTCAGGAACCACTCCATGTTAAGGGCATATTGCTTTCTGATGTGCTTTTGGAAACTCAGAGAGCAAACTGGCATGAGATCCACTCCATCCACATGAAGTAATGAATGTTGGTTTCATGAGCCCCATGCTGTAACCACATCTGTGGATCTTGTGGTTCTTCTTTTTAGCAGAACCACACAAGGGCTTGTCTCTTTCATCTTGTTTCTTTAATTGCACCCTTCTTAGATAACCTCAGGCAAAGATGAGAAGGATTCACAGAGAGAAGGAGAAGCGTGAGGAGAAGATCTCTCTTTTGGTCAGAAAATGCACAAGTGATACAGAGAAGGGGTGAATTTCAGACAGTTACTTGTGAATCTCTGGATCCTCAAATACTCATGTTCCCTTAGACTGGCAGCCTTTGAGGAATGGCCGAAACAAATGCAGTATAAACTTTGATGCAAAGCTGGTACAAAGATTGCACAAAATTCTGTCCTCTTAATCATATGAGATGCTGGAGCAAAAAGTTTCCCTTCACTAGCTTTCTCTTATTTTAGTGTACATAATCAATTCTATCTCCCAAGGATTTTTGTCTCTGCGTTGTTTTTGGACCTTTCTCATGACTGTTTCTCTCATTTCCTCCAATTCTAATTCACTTCCTCCTTCACTGAAGCAAAAACAGTCCATTTTAAACAACCCACAACCCCTGCTTTTCCCACTAGAAAACCCCACACTGCATTCATCATGGGCTGTGGTTACACATTTGGGGGCAGGGTTTACTTGAATGCCTTTCAACATAATGGGTAGGGAGGACAGGGCTTTGGAAGATTAGGATCCTGTTTGTCGGTGTACCGCAATACTGCTGCTTGAGTCGTGACTGCAAGAGAACTAGGAGTCACCCTGCAATGAGGATCTGAGGCCAGATAATTGACAGTTGCCTATACAGCATTTTGCTCTTTGTGTTGCGGAGAGTAAATAGCACTTTGGGTATCCGCTGATGGCCAGTCCTTCATTCAGGAGAGTGGAGGTGTGATATTACACTTCTGCTTTATTCAACTTGTCCTCCAAGTGGTAAATATGTGTGTGGGGGTATGCACATATGTAAAGAAAACTTAAAATAATTTATGAAGGAATTACAAAATCTAAGATGCCATAATCTTACTTACTAAAGAAAAAAAGAAAAAGTAACCAAAAAACCCCTCCCACATATGAGCAGCTAAACAGTACTGCACTTCAAAATACTACTGAAAAAGAAAAGCCTGCTGGTCTTAAATATGCTGACAAACTTACACTGAAATGAAACAGTGTATTTGAGGACTTCAGCCAGATCAGCTACTCATAATATTCTCTGGTTTTGCCAACATATTATGATATGAGAAAACACCTGTAAATCATGATGTAAGAATGTACCCTAGGCTATACTCCATTGCAAAAACTTTCAATAGCCAATATATTAAATGTATAGCACACAACACGTCTGAATGTTAGGAAATGAAGTGCAATTTTCCCTCTGCTATAGAAAGTGAGGAAGTATTCCTCTTCTTCCTGCCCTACCTTTGTCCTCTCTCCTTCAGATCTCCTGTGTATCAGAGGTCCTCACAACTCTCTCTACCTTCAGTTATCTTTAATCAATTAATTCCAGCAACACTTTTAAACCCAAAACCAAAACAGATCAGCCAAATTAGAATAGCAGTAAAGTTGGGTGATATTAAATGGACTTTATGGTTTAAAAGACAGATGTATTTTGTGCTAAAAAGCAATATTTATGGCCAAGGAAACCTTAAAATCCTTTTTTTTCAAGATAATTGCTCTACATTTACTGCCTGGACATATATTTTTCCTCATGGAAATTATCTGACAGAGGCAGCTAAAGAATATTGTATTTATGCTGTAAAAAGAGGAGTTGACAAGGTGTAGTATTTAGCAGCATAAGGGTAAGGTAGGGATATTGCACTGGGAAACACTATTTCTTACTGAAGGCTTACTATTGCCTTTGAAACTGGAAGGTAAATTGTTGCATTGATCTCACAACATTCTAATATGAGACACAGATACATCTTAAAATATCACCAAAATATCATTTTTCTTATACTTTCTAAGGAGGCCTGTCCCCTGAATTGTCTATAAACTGCTTCTTAACCCTTTAATATAAATATTCTCCCAAAATTCTCAAAGGTATTATGTAGAGAAAAGTACTTATTTAAATAACATGGCAGGCCTGGCTAGAACCAAGAAAACGAAGAAATTCACAGCTGAGATTGAAACTCCATCTTTGAGACACCCCACTGTGCTTTGTTGCATTTTAATAAGTGTTCATCTGACCCTCTGCCAGTTAATTATGGGGATCTTCAGAATTTTGTTCTGGCCCCCTTGCTCTTCACTATTGATGTGCTTCTTTCACTTCTATTTTTAGGGACCTTAAGGTGAGTTATGGTTGTTAACCTGCTAACACCCAGATCTATTTTGCCATTTTAGCTGATCCTACTAAAACAGCTTTTAGTCTTATTGTCTTACCTACCTAAAGTGCAAATTTGGACCTTAACTGAATGTCTTAATAAAAAAAAAAAAAAAAAAGAGAGAGATAGAGAGAGAGAAGAATCACAAAAAATCAGACCCCCTCTCTCCCCCGAATCCACTAAAAAGTAGCTTCAAGTTTTCAGTTCCATTAGATGAAAATCTATTTATCATTTACAGTATGGCCAAAAGAATTGATGCAGTGGTAGATCTTACTTAGCCGTATCCTTTGGAGGAGTTGTTGGGTTATATTTTTATGTTTTGTTTTGTATTTTGTTGTGGTGGTTGGTTTACTTTGGATTTCCCATTTGACAATAAGGAAAGATTGTAAGAATACTGTAAATATTCCTGTGGCATTACCTCTCTTGTTCCCATTTTAAGGTGCAGAAATCACTTTTTATTACCTACACAGAAGTAAGAACACTACACATACCTAGGCAAATTTTTATTCAGGAGAAAGAGAAGGAAAAAAGCCACCAACCAACCAACCAACCAACCAAAAAAAACTACGGAAGAAAATGTTTCTTAGTACCTCCTGTAGCTGGTCTCTGCATCAAGATTTTGTGGGTTACTCCTGAAAGAAACAGGGGTTGGAAAAGGAATTAATTTCCTCTGAAATTTAGTCTGTCACCCATGAGGAAATATTGCTCTGCTTGGTAAAATAAAGGAACCTCAGGAGGGGACAGAAGTAAAACTAGACATCATTAATGAACAACTAAAATTCTGATTATCTGGAGGTTCCTGGATAAAATGAGGACAGAGACAGTTTTTTGAAGCACTATAGACAAACATTGATATTGTTATACTTGTTTGAAACAATTGTCTGAATCTTCCAAGATTTATCAATCACTAGAAAATTTTAATGAATACTATTTTGGTAGTGGAATTTTCCCATTGAATGAAAATAATTTAAAAAGTTTATTTTCAGAATGCTTTTGTCAGACAGCTGGTAGATGGAAACGGTTTCAAAAATAAAGAAAATTATATACAATGAATTACCAATTGCAGTAGACACTAGGAGATTAAATGTATTTTTATTGTGAGGACATAATGCTGCTATAACCTAACCTTCTCCACCCCCATAGGGTAAAGAACACTTAATGAAGGAGAGGATGCTTTTATTAATCTGTAATCTATTTCTAGTCTATATAATATCCATTAGACATTCACTAGTAATTTCTTCCATCTAACCCTTATTTTGGAGACAAAAATATTCTTTCAACCTTTAATAAGAAAAGACTGATAAATAGTTGACTAATACACATTTTCTATTTTATTTTTAATGTAATCAATAACACTTTGACATATTTATATTCCCTGTTACACGGGAGGCTATTATGCATTTCTGTTTAGAAAATCTTTCAAGATGTGCATTGCCAGGACTTCTGTTCTTTGAATATCTGTCAAACTGCACTTTTAGAAGCAGCTTCCCTGGGTGTAGTTTTTTCAGATAAGGTCATCCCAGTGGTGGAAATCCCACTGGTGTGTATAGGTTACAAATAACATGATTTTCTGGGCAATTTTTTCCTACACTTTCCAAACTTCCTTCTCTCCCCACTCAGGAAATATTAGATTTCTCAGTAGCTGCTGGGCTAAGCTCTTTCATTCTGCCTCTACTCCTAAACAAAGTTAATGCCAGCTTGTTGTTTCTGCTTTTTTAGCTTTGGTCCAAAGTTCATTTTCAGTTTACACTCAGACATTTGATCAGCTACTTAGATTGTTTTATTAAATTTTTATTTAAAACAATAATTATGGGAAGAATACCTTCTTATAGTAGAGAACACATTCTCAAAGCTAAGAAAGCCCCTGCTTTGCTTTTTTGTGAACAAGAAAGGCAACTTTCTGTAAGCCTGAAATATTATCAAATGAAGTGTTAAGCGATGGCATTAATTTTTTTAACATTCTGTTACTTCAGTGAACTTGATCAGTAAGACTACGATTAATTTTTCTATTTTTTAAACAAAATCTAACTCTGAGTTTTGCTTTTATTATATCTAAGGAGATTGGGTAAAAATATCCCAAAGTAAAGGAATTCTGCTCCTTAACCCTGTAGCACTGTGAACACAATGGGTTCCTATGCTCATACTTGCTGACAGGATATTACTGCTTCCCTTTGATATATAATTTTATAGTATCTGCTGCTAGTCAATTGCCCTTTGATATGCAATTTTATAGTATCTTCTACCAGTTTTTTAGACCTTTTTATTGGTGTTGGTCAAATCAGGTGTATAAAGCAAGAACATTAGTATGAGAAGTTTGAGGTGAATGAGAATGAGTTGTCTATTAATTCTGCTGGTAGGTTCTAGGTCCAGTGTTATGACAGAATTCTGCCGCCTTTTCCCCAAAGATTTTTAGTTAGTTTTGGCTTGCCCAAAGGGCTACTACCAAAATTTTAAGCCCTGATTTTGCAGTCAAATTTTCATGTCTGGGATCCTATTTACCTCAGCAAGTTTTTAAGCAGATACTAACATCAGGCAACCATGAATTTGTTCCAGGAGAATTTCCTAAGACAATCAGCTGTGGAGTTGTTGAGAAATTCAGAAATTCGGATAGGCTGGAGATCAGCAAATGCACAGGTCATGCAGGTTTTTGTCTTCTATATGTCACTGTAACAGTACTTGCCCATGTGACATTGGTGGGGCCCAGGAACTATGGTGACAGTGTCCTCCATCCCTCTCTCTCTCTCCTTCCGTGCATTTGTACATAGACATTTACACATGCATACATATATAAGTATATATACATATATATACTAGCATCATGGAGCCAATTTACATACCTGTATATATATTAGAACAAGTAAGCACTTGTCTCCTGAGTGCATTCATCAAATTTCTGATTTGCTATATATTCTTTGTTTGAGATGATCTGTTTTCTCCAAAGGATTCTGGGCATGCATATGACTTAGCTCAGTCATGTCACCTCATTCAGGTAAAGCAAAAAAAAAGTGAGAGAAAAATGAAAGAACTAAGAATTACTAAGTCCTTTGCATTAAAAAATTATACACATATGTAAATCTTTTACATGCCCAAATATCTTGGTTTTTTTGGTTTTGTTTGGTGTTGTTTGTTTTTTTGTTTTTTTCAATTATAGTGTGCTAGAGGTATCTGATTTGGGATTTTTGATCTGATTCCTTTCTTAAGCCACAAATATAAAAAAGGAATAACTCTAAGAAGTCCACTGACAGAAACTTTATATGTCTATCAAAGAATTAAGTCTTTGTTTCTGGACTTTGGGCAGATATTTTTACAGTTTTCTTTCTGTGAAAGTGATAAATGCAAAACTAACTTCCAAAACCCATTCGCCTCTTTTACTTATCCAGAATATGGCTGCAAGATATAGCTCTAATAAACCACCCCAAAAAAGGAACTCTGATTTCCTAAGAGCACTGAAATAAAGTTTGCATTAATTCTTGGTTAAATACAACAGTTAGATAATTAATAAAAAAGCTAACCAGAACAGTAAGCACATTCTGGAGTTAAGATTATTTTACTTTGCCATAATGGATATCACTTGTTTAAAAAGTAGTTCATCTCCACAAATAAAGACACAATACTTCTGTTAATTTCCTTGATTATTTTACGTAAAAATGTCATATATTTCCAACTGATACATGAGTAACCATTTATTTAATCTATTTTTATTTTCAATTCAGCTATCGACATAATGTAAAATACTCTTTGTGCAACAAAAATCTTGCCAGAACTGTGAGTTCTGACATAAATGAACTAGGATATTCCATCATATAAAATACTGAGTTTAGTTCCTCTTAAAACTTGTATTTATTTGTTAAAATGAAATTATGGTAAATGTAAAGTTGGAACTAATTTTTGTACACTGATTAAAATGCGGAGTTAGTAACTTGGAAAACTTCCCAATCATACCTGAGGGGTGAAGCAGGAGGATTAGAGATACTGAGTGAAAACCCATAGAACTGATCATTTTCCCCACTGTATCCTTTTAAAAAGCTGTAGCTCTTGTTTCTTATAAATTTAGCTGCTTTATAGTTTCTTTACAGCCTCAAATTCTTTTAAGAAAATATGACATCACTACAGACAGCTTCTTTAAGTTCTTAAACTCCATTTGACTTTGTAAATGTCTCTGAATAACAGAATATGCAAGGCTGGATCCTGCCAGGTGCAGGAAGTTCTGTAGCAGTTCATCAAGGTGAATGTATGTAGCTGAAACTCAAATTTGGTCTATCCTCCCTTACATGGAGGCCAGTGAGTCATCTTATTTTTACCTCTTTTCCTCCAGACTTTGGTTGGATCTGCCTTCATTCCCCAATCCACATATTTTTAATTTTTTTTTTTATTTTTTAATTAAATGAGCTCGGAAGAAAGCGAATTTTCGAG
Source organism: Eulacestoma nigropectus (assembly GCA_013397775.1). Lineage (NCBI taxonomy): Eukaryota > Metazoa > Chordata > Aves > Passeriformes > Eulacestoma > Eulacestoma nigropectus. The sequence goes on from VZTE01004537.1 coordinate 217,481, forward strand.
TCACAAAACTCTGCCATGCAAGGATCTGTGTGGTTTTGCCAAGGGCCTGCATCCCTGACCATCTCGGAGATTCAGAAACTGATAAGGTGTGGAGTTGAAGTAATATATAAAAGCTGGGAACAAAACTTGTTAAACTGAGCAGAGTGTTATAGTTGACCATCTACATTCCATAAGACCTTGCTGAATAACCTGCTGTTACTAATATCACCTACCACAAAGGCATGTTGCACACAAAAATCATAATTTTGTGTTTGTAAACCACCATGAAGATATGAAGATATAAATTTACATAAGATGTCAATTCCCTATAAAACAAGCTACTTTGTTTTTTTTTTTTTTAAGGATTGAATTTTTCTTTGGAGTTATAATTGTAGTCTACCTTACTGAGAAAACAGGACATTATCCATATTAAAATAAACTGTAGGCAAAACCAAAATTTGCCTTTTGTTTGAGGTAAATTTTATGCTAATTTTATTTCACATGAANCCCCCCCCCCCCCAATAATCTCAGACAGGGCATAGTACAGCTTTATCAGAGAAATACACTTTTGAGGAGTAAGATTGCATCGTAAGGAGTCTTTCAGAGGTCCTGCTGCCCTATCCAAAAGATGCTCCAGAGGCAAAAAACATAGGTCATTCCCCAATGCCAACACCTCCTCTGTAAGGTGGGACAGCAGCAGCGAAGAAAGTGCTGTACATTCTCTCCTGTAATGCAAACTGGGTTTAAGATAAATACTAATATTTAGAGAAATATTTACTGATATTCCCATGCCAAACACTGCAGCTGTAACTGTAAGGCATGTGAAGATGGCAAAGCAGTCAGACCCCTTCATAAGAGTGTTTTTATTTTTTTTCCTACTAACTGTAACGTGTGACTGCTTTTCCGCCTAAACATCTCTAAAGGGCTACGAAAACTGAAGTCCTCCAAAGCTGTTAAATGTTTCCTCAGATTCACAATAAAATCCTGCATTACAGATCTCCCAGTAAAATCTCTGAAGCATTACAAGCAGTACTTACATAATTTTCCGTTAAGTCAGTATTTGTGTATTCAACACCTAGAAAATAAGGAAAGTGAATGTGGATAGGGAAGGGAAAAAACAAAGGCGAATGGGGAAGGGGGCGGGAGAGGAGCGGGGGGGAATAGACAAACCCTACCCTGAAACAGCCATGCAGCTATTAAGCATATGCCAAAGTAAACAATAGTGTGAGGGTCTGCCATGGCTTTGCCCTGCAGGTAGACGGCAGGCGGCACAGAAGGAAAGCAAATGGCAAGGAAAAGAGAAAGACGGTACAGGATGTGGATGAGATGCCGAGCCCTGAGAGCATGAACGGCCTGATTGTGATCCTCAAGTCACACCATCAGCCATGCAAAACAGGACATACCTTTCTGGCTTGCTGGTTCTGTCGGCTGAAACAAAGCAGTCCCATTCTCAGCGGGAGGCCAAATCAAAATGAAATTTTATTTAGTCTGCACTGTCCCCAGATTGGGTTTCAGAATGACTGCTTTAGGAGATAGCATGGATGTGGCTGATGCATGCTTTGCATATGAAACTGCAATAGAGGAGGAAAAAAAAAATCTACATAATCAAAAAAATCTGTGCTGTGTGGATGGTAAAAACCCCTGGACGTTAGTGAAGCAGCTACAAAGGATGTTTTAAAAAAACACCTTCCTGAAAAAAAAAAAAGCACATTTGTGCTTTGCAATACTATTTGCAATAAATACATAATAGATCACTTTGCATGTAATTATTCAGAAGCTGCCCTGAGAGACTGAAATATCAAATAATTTTTCTTATTTTTTTTTGTTTTAATCATGGAACAGAATTACAGTTTGGAAACAAATGCAGAGAAAATGTATATCTCAAGAGGATTTCTGTATCTTGCAGTGGCTGGGAGTGATTGCACCTCAAAATCCTCTTCAATTTAATTTTTAAGTCCCTGCTTCCTAGAGTACCTAAAGAAAGGCCTACTGCAGTAAAGAACATCTGCTTTTTGTACCACTGATCTAATGCATTCCACCTTGCACTTTTAAGAAAGGACCCATTCTTTGATTAGACACACTTAATTTTACAGACTATTAATAAATAAAAAAGATCATCAACTGATCACACCGTATTTTCATTAGAAGTTAGAAATAACTTACAAAGGCAAGGAATAGTCTGCAGAAAATGCAGGGCATACACCGTGTAATGCCTTTGTTGTCAGTTATGCTGCAAATGAGATTTTCAAATAGGATTTGCAGAGGCAGGGCAGTGATCAGCACAGTGCAACATCCAGGAAAGGAAAGTTGAGCACAGTATTCTGTGAAACAAGGGGGCAGAAGGGAGCCTGTTTGTAGATACATATTATTATCCATAGAAAACACTTAATACTGCTTGATTTTGCTACACCAGCTACTTGGAAGTAGGTGATACCAATAACTTGATAAGTGCACATCTGTGTGGGAACGTGTGTTTGTATTTATCTGTGTGCAGGGCATGTAAGCCTGTAGTCTGTGCACATGTACACGCTTGGTGCTTACACTGTAAAAGACAAGCAAAAGGCAGCACAAACAGTACATGTTTTCAAGTGACAGATATTTCTCTGCTAGAACAAGCAGTGCTAATTCTGTGCTTTATCTAGCTTATGGACAGCTAAAGAATGGGATGGAAAAAAACCCAAAAAACCAAACACCATAAAATCTTTCAGAATGCAAAAATGCAAGATCCCAAATAAACAATACAGATAAAAACTTACAGCAATAATGAGATACAGTGGAAATCATTCACACAATGTGCTTTCACACTGCAATGACGGAAGTCACTGACAACAATGCAACCATGTGCAGATACCCCTTGGAGAAATAGTCAAGCAAATTTTGTAATTCTATCTCCTGTGCTTTGCAGCCTGAGTTTGAGACTTGCTGGAGCAAAATGTGTGAAAATATTGGTGTTTTAAAAATTAAGCATTGGACATCATGGAAGGTAACTTCATAATGAGTTCTCCTATTGCTATTTAAAGCTAGAAATCCATAAGGAGCACAGTGAAAAATATAACATTTGTTCTCCTTATGTCTTGGAACAACTGTTTTTATATTTGTAATCATCCTAACTGTTGTTCCAAACAAGATATTCAGATAGTCCCTAGCCTCATGCTGTATCTTATTTATTCTGATGCATATCTTATAGCAAAGCTTCATCTGTATTGAATTAATTTGATTTTTTTTGAGTGTTATTATTTTTATAAGTGCTGCTTTTTTTCCCCTCACAGAACTTCCCACTTTAGGGAAAAAGAAAGATGTGATTGCTTTAAAAATAGAAGACCAAATACATAGCTAGTATTCCCAAAATTCAATGCACCTGGCATTCACTTTATACCTAATAAGCATCCGTGAATATGCAAATGTTCAATGTCTCTAGTAACCTCATTAATTTATTCCTCAGGCAATCAAAGAATGTGAACCAGTCCTCTGCTACTAATACTGGAAGTGGTACGCCGCTCAGCATTGCTAGAATAATCTGAAACCACATTCTGCATATTGAAAAACTGTTTCATCTTCCTTCCTTTGCCACTGTAATTCAAACAAAGGCTTCCTACCTCAGTTTACATAGCTGACAGCAAAAGTTGAAAAATGCCAAAAAATAATTAAGACATATATATCATATATATCTATCTCTCTCTCTCTCTGTATATATATATATATATATATATATATATATAGCTCCATGTGCACACAGGCACACTGGGAAGATAAATAGTTTAAAGAGGTCTCAACAAAATTCCAGTTTGAAAACCACCTGAGTTTTCTTGTTTATTTATTTAGAAAAGGGGAAGCTTGGGCAAGATGGGGGGGTGAAGGAAAAATGACCTGCCTCCTACTCTGCAGAGCAGCTGAATAATCTTTTCCTTTGCCCACATTAAAAGCCCTGAATAATGTTTATAAAATGTTAGGGAATCCCGGTAGGTTTCCTATTTAACAAGCCATGTATGACAAATCACAGTGTAATGTACTACGTTCTTAATCTTTAATTAGAATGTGAATATCTGTGCGAGAACGCAGTTAACTTTGACACATTAAATCTTCTGGTTAAAGTGCCTTACAGGAAGTGCAAAGATGAAACACTGCAACAATCTACTGCCTCTCTCCATTCACCCAGACAGTTGGGGAAGGATGATAACATCTTGTAATACCTGCTCTGTAGTAATTAATCGCTGTGGTATTTAGGACCATTCAAGTAGACAAATATGACAGAGACAGGGACAATTAGGAACCTTGTTCAAGCTACATTAACTTTTCCAGCTATTACAACACAGCAGCTCAAGTTTGCTTGTAAAAGCTGCAGAGGGATTGTTATGCATTAGCCGTGCGATTATTAATGAAAGAAAAGGAGAATTGTGTTTATTGTAGTTTGAAAATTGCAAATAAATTTCAATTATCTGCTATGTCATTTTGTTAAACATGCATTCTGGAAATGCCTTTGTACTCTAAATCATGAGCTACTTAGAGCAAACTAATACTAGAAAGCCTTTGGGAGATACAAAGTCAATATTTTTGTTGAACTGGCCTGCTTTCTTGTTGAAACCAGAGACAGACAGAGCTACCTGAAGATATTTCAGGTAGTTAGTGAACCTCACAGACAGTGGCATTCATCCTGACTCCATGTACCAACAGGCAGTCAGATCTGACTTTGAGACATCACTGGTGGAATGTGAGCTCTGCTCCACAAGAATAAGAAAGCTCAACTCCCTTACTGATGGCATGCATAAAGTGCACTCAGATAAATAAACAAACAACAGTGGGGCGGGGGAAGCCCTTCAGAAAGCCCTTTGCCTCTTTCCCATTATTGCCATAGTCATCACCAGAACAGACGGAAGGAAACTCAGGGGAAAACCTCTGAGACTTGGTATGGATTACATATCATAAAGGTTGCATGCTCTGCTTTACTTTCCTATCAATAAGGAGCACTAAATGCACTGCAGAGTATAAAGTTTATGTTTTAACTATATGTTTGAGGCAGCATAATCTGCCATTGCTGTTTGTTACCAGATGAACACATATCAGTTCTCAATATTAAAGGAGGACAGTCAGAAAACAACAGAAATGGGCAAACATTGCAAAGACTTTGGCATGAATATTCACTTGGTGGTTGTTTTCTTTAAAAAAAAAAAATAAAAAAAAGAAATCACCTAAACCTGTGGCCCTTTCATGTTCACATTATATGAATATTTGAACTAGAGTTTCTTAGCAGCATGAATGCTTGCAGAAAGCTAATTTGAAAGTCATACGTGCGAGTGTTTGTGGAAAACGAATTCTAAATTTGCATGTGCAAATATTTGCGCTGGGTATGCTGTCGTCTTCCCCCAGTCAGAGAGCAGCAGCATTGCCACGTGTCTCACCCCACCAATCCTTCCTAAGGAACCCAGCTTGAGTTTCAAATATTGTGTCAAATTTGCCCAGTGAACTTGTTTATGATCGAGCCCCAAAGCAGAAAAAAAAAGAAGTGTTAAAAGTGTATGAAATGTACTTGAACAACAAATGTTTGCAGCGATGGGAGATGCGTAGCCGGGCATTTCGAAAGCAGGAACAGAGGCACACTGGCACAAAACAGAGTTCGTTAGTAAGTGTTCGCTCACTTCTAGTATGACTATTTTTACCTCCTTTCTCCTTCCAGAGGGTGAAGAAGAAAGCTGAGGGGTAAAAATACCAGTCAGGACAGGGAAACATTTTGTGCCAGTCTTCCCAATTTATGGTCAATCTATTGAAATATTACCCTTCCAATTCAAAATATTTGTGAGGCTTTAAGTGCTTTCTGAAGGAGTAGGACAGGACTCCACTGTTTATTTGCAGATTTTTGTTTTTTGCTTTTCAATTTTGGTAGTTGCAAAGTACATTGCCTCACGTATGCTGTTTTCTGCAACCTACATCATTGTAGTCTAGAAAGAAAAAGAAAAGCCAGCTTAGCCCAGAAGAAATCTGCATCCCTATCCCAGAATCTGTTGTCACAAAATGAAGGAGGGAGGGGGCTGGGGTGGGGGGTGGGGGGAAGGGAGGAAAGCAGCTCAGTGCACAGCAACAATTCCCCCTCTCAGCTGAGCTGCAATGATGTCAGCTTTCTGATTACAAACTGCTTATTTATGCTTCAACAGCTGCCAAGAGCAGCAAATAAGTGGCTAAAAGAGTGTCTAGACCAGGCATTCAGGCCTCTATTGTTTGCTGGTTGTTACCTGGTTGACAGCGATGGGTACAGCTGCCTGGTGTGAAAGAGAGCAAGGGATGGGGAGGCAGTGATTGACAGAAGGGCCCTCAGGGTCAGGCACAGCCAGCCCCGATGGCCCCATGGCTTTATGTTCCCTGGTCTAAAGGGAAAGCGATGGCTCTGCCTAGAGGTTGGAGGTGAAAGGAAATGTTTGAGGGTAATGAAAAAAATCCTTTAGCCAAATTTGTGATCATGGACAGTTACTCTGGGGAATTTAAGACCAAGTGTTAGGCAGTTTTCTCTATATATAGAAATTGTTATTGGTAGCCACCACAGGAATAATAATGTGTTAAATGTACGTGGGCAAAAATGTATCTTTCTGCAGTCCTTCACAAAGGAGCTTAAAACTGCTGGCGGTTTTATTTCTATTTAAGTTAAAACTGATAACGCTGCTAGAACCTGGTACTATGCACTATGCAGAAATTCATTCTGCTTAAGGGCTAGCTTTAAAAGCATTCCTAAGCTTTTCTGAAAAATATTCAGGTGTTTGAGAGGGAAAAGATAGATATTCAGATTAGTCAATCATCTATCAAAAGCTCCCATATATTTAGTGAGTTTTGCTCTATACATTTATATTTTGGAGAGACAGTGGCTTTAAAAACAACTTAGTGGGAACAGCTAGACAGGGAGCAGGCTGACCAAAAACCATAAAACTCCTTTTTTAGTCGATATAGAGATGTCCTCAGTCTGGTTTTGATCTCATAGATGCTAGTGTGGTCCAGGCATAATCCTACTGAAGTCAAAGGAGTGACATTGATTCAAACCAACTGCAATCACTGGCAGGCTCACTGAATTTCTCACCTCCCACCCCACGGTGGGATACTGTTCAGCCAAAAAGACAAAACCTCTCAGAAGTTTTAAAAGAATGAAGCCAATGAATTATTTTTAATAGAAAAACAAAATCAGATTCAAAAGTCTTTGAACGATATACAAAAACTATGTAGATATAGTGTACCCTGGGAAAAATGAAAGCTTTGTGCTCACTAGCAGGTCTACTGCTATCTTTGTCCAAACACATGAAGATTAAGTTGCTGGGGCAGCCATGAGCAGAATTAATCTTACTTTCCTGTTTGGCATTTTCTGACACCAGGCAAAGTCCCATGCCAAGAAAAAAAGTTGATTTTCAGAGCTTGTTACATATGACAGAATTATTAAACGTTTTATGACCATATGGTATAATTTTTTTTTACTGTGGTTTTTGAAATAGATTATAATTAACAAATGAGTAACTTTTCTCAGTAAAAGATAAGAAAACCCTACAAAATAGTCTGGATATCAGTAGCGGCTAGAGAGGAAAAAGTACAGCAGAGCACCTGAGTAGCAGAAGCTTAGTTTTGGTATAGAGTTGGCTTTCTACATATCTGATGCAAAAGCTGTAACTGAAATGAAATCATGTTAAATTAGCTGTAAAAAATAAGTTGATTTAATTAAGCACAGAAAGACTTATTAGATATAATAAAATGTTAAAAAGTCAAATGATGTGCAGTTACATTTCAGCTAACGCTGCTCAACAAATCCACTAAATTTATTCCTTTCAATAATGATCTGTTTTGAGCATTTAATTAGATAAATAATATTTAATCACTTCAGCAAATTTGAACTAGAAAAATTCCTTGTCATCAGAGGTGACTCATTCTTGCTAATATCCACCTTCAAAGAAGAAGTAAAACTAGAGGATCTTCCGGAGCAGCAAAGACTATGAGTAAAAATGTGTCTCTAGGCCTCATTAAAAAAACAAGGTTTGCTAAACAAACTATTATTTACAGTGAGAAGTGTGCATATTTTACTGGGAAGGAGCATTCACATGTTTGCCTCTTTTCAGCATCAGGCACTATAAGTAGATGATAAGAAAAGATATTCAATAGATGTCCTATAATTCATCATAATACTGTTTCATTTAATAACTACTTTGCTGAAGTGATTGGCATGATTACAGGAAAATTACTTCAAATTATCCATCTCTTATCTAGCATCTAAGATGTCCTAAACTTGCATGAGAGTTAGCATAATGGGACCTATTAATTACTAATGCTGCAAGTCCTTCACTACTTAAATATCCTTCTACCAGGTGTGCCGTGTAATGCAAATAAACAAATCAAAGCCAAAATGATCGCTTTCCAAGAAAGTGTCACTGAAAGTTTAATAAATGAAATACCAAGTGCAAAAGGCTATGTCCCACCCACCAATTTAAAATATCTAGATATGAATGTATTTTCTCTGTATTTCTCTGCTTTTCATATGTGTATACATTTTCAGGGGTGTGAACACATATAAGCATATGAACAGTATGGGGTATACGTTGTATTTATTTTCTACTCAGAGGTATGGATGAGCAAGGCTGCTACAAAAGATGGGCCAAGAACATAGTCTCTGCCCTAAAAAGCACCGTTTAATCTCAAAAACCTATACATCAAAAGCTACCTGCTCAACAAAATTTACTCCTATGAGTAAACACTTGAAGAAAAGAAGCATTACTATTTGTTAAGGGCAGGGAAGTTAGAGCCAAGATGGACAGAAGCCATATTTGTCCCCTCTGCAGTCTGGATTTAAAAGCCAATGTAAATTAGAGTATCAGCCTTACACTTACACCCTTGGCTCTCTAAAAGCCCTGATGTAAACCATCATGGCACAAAACTGGGATAGGTCCTTCCTATCTTTTTTTCCAGCCCACCTGTGACATGCCCATAATTCAAAGGGTGCCTATGCTGCTTTTTAAAGCCACCTAAGATGGCAAATGTTTCCTGAGGGCTTGATTCTTCAGTATCTTACAGCTCAGAAACAAACAGTGCAAAGCAGGCCCATGCAGTTATAATACCTGATTGGTGCTGCTCTAAACTTCCATTGCAGAATCAAAGCCATGAAAAATCTTGCTTTATTTCCTATACAGAATCCAACCTCAAGTCCATGAACAACTGTCTTATCTCCCTCTCTTTTTTTTGCTTGTTTTTGTATTATGACAGTGCCTTAAGTTCTATTAATTACATTTGTGATGTTGAAATAAATACACTGAAAATGTGGGACAGAAAACAAAGAAAAACAAAGAAAGAAAAGAACCCCAACCCAAACGATAAAAGGCATATAGAGACCCCAGAGAAAATTGATTGTTACTGATATACGGCAAGGGACCAAGCCTAAAGGCTCTGGGCTTTCTTACAAAATCTATCTTGAAGTGCAGCCCCCAAAAGGAAGGCAAGTTACCCAAGTAAATTTCAGAAAGGAAACAAAGTACTGCACTTCTAACACCCTATTTACCAGAAAATGTAGAACAAAACAATCACACCTACCATACACAGAAAATCTAAATGGGAAAGACATTCTTGAACCATACCTGCTGAACTGTTGGAAGGCTTTTTACTATGTTCTGTAGAAGAAATGCTTGTAATTGTTTCTAAATGTGCAAATGGTCTCAATGAACTAGGAGACCCACCATGAGGCAACATTTATGGTAGAACATAACCTTATCTATTAAGGATAGAGACTGATAGCAAATTTTCTGCTTTCATTCTGAGTGACCACAACCAGCTTGTGGAATGCTACAACTGTAGCATCTCAATACATGACAAACAAGCCAAATCCTCAATCCCCTTGCTTTTTACAAGTGAAAACTTTCAAATCTCTACTGTTCACTTTTTTACTTCAAGGCAACAAAGTCTTTTTGAAATTCACAATAACTTTTTTCATTACATAGTCACTACTGAAATTGTATGAAGTCTTCTGTGACTGACTGGTAGGCTTCCATGGAGCCACTCTGGTTTTCTTGTCATAACATAAACACAATACTGCCAAAACAGGGATGCTGCAGTGTGCAAGGGACTTTGTCAAAATTCTACTACTTTATCCATTCATAGCTATTTACTCAATGGCCTAAAATGATAGATATTTACTATTTATAATTCTGCAACTACTAAGAAGGACTCTGGTATTAGAGAACAATATGTTCCTCCACTCCAAAAGTAAGATTTCTGTAGCAAATGAAGTATTTGTGAGAAATTCCCCTGCATGACCAGATGCAATTATATCTGTTTCTTCAAATACAGCATTCCAGAAATCTATTATCTGGTCAGTAGATCTGGTTTTCAGTTCTGGCTGTGAGCCCTATTGTAAAATAAAAATGCAAGCAATTGTTGAAACATCACGAGCACCATGATTATTGTGAGCTTTGCTGAGCTCTCATGGCCAGAAATCCCTTCCTTCCCCAGCATGCTCCACATGTAAACCAATCTTCTAGGTTACCTGTTGAAAATACATCTTGTCTTTCACCTCAGCTCACTGAAAACAGAGATCTATCATATTCATACACTGTTAAACAGGGTGGAGAGTTGATAGCTTCTTGAGAATTACCTCAATTTTTTACCTAAGATAATAAGATACAATAATTTCCAATCGGATACCATGAACAGCATCATATCTTCCCTGGCTTTGTAGGAACTTAAAAATGTGCCAACGCAATAGTGATTCAAGCTTGGGATATTTTCTCCTTTTTGTTTTTTCCCCTCTTCAGTATATCTTCACAGTTTAGTAGACCCTGTGTGTAACAAACCCACAGAATTTGCTTCATGTACTTTCCTTTACCGCTTTACCTTAAAAAATCTTACAAAAAACAATGCATTAGAGATGCAGCAGGATGAAAACAGAATTTGAAAAGTAATAATTAAAGCCAGCACCAGTTCACACTGTTAACTAATAATAAGGGATATGCCTGATAAAGCAAACTGATTCAGAAGAAATTACTCAGATCTCTTATTTTTGGATCTATCTGCTTCTTTCTTATGGTAGCCTGCAATTCCCATATTCTGAGAGCTTTAAATGTAATTTAATATTCAACAATATATACAATCTCTGCACTGAAAGTTCTTGACTATTTGTCCCGGGTACCACAACATAGAATCAAGTGTCCACATGCAATACTGGAATGGAATGATGCTGCTAAATACCTTCAGTTAATTGCCTCTAAATGGAAAGCAGTTTTGACAAGTCTTTGTTTTACAGTCTTGTCTAATAGCTTAAAGAGTCTTGTCCAACGGATCGTTTGGAGGACAAGGACAACAGCAAGAGGAAACAATACTGAGAAACCATCAAGCCCACTGACTGGGTAAAATAAGTTTTTATGCTTAGTGCTAGTCCTTATAGAAACAAAACTATGTGGCCAAATTCACTGAGCATTGGTATCAGCTTCTGCTGATGTTAGAAAAAAATCCTACCAGGAAAAAGTGTCTTGGTGGGAGGTGTCACCGATGCACTTGTGGTTCACAGTGCTTACCATATCAGCTGGACTACAGCCTTTCAAGAGAAAAAACATGAGTTTCTTTGCTGCTTGAGCTAAACAGCCAGTATTTCTAGTTGAAATATCTGGGAGGTGAGTCCTTTGTAAGTCAGATTGGGGGAGGATACTCAACACATACAAAGACTAATTGGCAGCAAGCAGTGTTGGTAACTCCTACACTCTTGAAGAGCTCAGGCTTCCAGCCAGTTCTGCTACTGCAGGAACTTAAGGACTTTGTGATGCCCTTGAAACCTTTTTTCTTTTCTTTTCTTTTCTTTTCTTTTCTTTTCTTTTCTTTTCTTTTCTTTTCTTTT
>VZTE01004537.1:229873-274371 GCA_013397775.1 Eulacestoma nigropectus
TTCCTTCCTTCCTTCCTTACTTCCTTCCTTCCTGTTTCAGCTTGTAGTTTCAGCTTTTGGATTCTTTACTTACAGTCTAAAGCTCAGTGCAGGCTACTGGGAGGACTGTGATAAGGGGTTGCTTTTCTAGACACATTGATTGCGTAGTGTCCTGTGCATGAAGGGATTGGACTTGATGACCCTCTGAGCTCATTGGCCTATAAAAGGGCATCAGCAAGAAGCCTGGTGGAATCAGGATAGCAGCAGACACCTCTCTAATAAAAAGTGTTCTCTACTGCAGGTACTGGAGGTGCATCTCCATCCCTCCAAACAGTTTGAGCTCATATTGCACACCTAGAGTACAGAGACCCCAACAGCAGCATGTCTGTTGTGGGAACCAGGGACATGTCCTCATGCAAAGACTTGCACTTGTGGCTAGACATTTCCTAGTGTAAATCAGCGTAAGGTTTGCTGGATGAACAGAACTCCTCTTCCTCTGCCCTGTGGTTTCTACGTAAGGTAAGTGAACTCCCACTTGGGGTGCACCATGGAGTGCTCCCTTCTGTGGGAAAGAGGCGGCCAAAAAGCACTACCCTGGCCAGGAAACATGAATGACCCCAAGGTAACTACAGTAATTACAAAGACCAATCTAAGTGGACGTAGAGCTGCATTAGCAGAGACATATCAACATTTTTTGTGTCTCTGAGTCAAAGAATTAGAAGTCTTGCTATTATGCTGAGAAATGCTGCTTCCAGGTGATTCTAGATGGCACGCTGAGTAGGATGTGCTGCTGTCAGAGCCCTGTGGACCTGAGAGTGCAGCCCTGTAAATAGTGCTTCATCATGCAAAGAGGATGCTACCTCTCTGCAGGCAGATGGTGATATGAGTGGGCTCTAAGCTTCACTACCGAGATGAAGTGAGACAGCACTTGTGACAACTTAATGCTGACTGAGTAACATCAACACAAGTCTTCTTTTCTGTTGTAGCTGTCTTAGGATGTCAGAAGATATGGATCTGAGATTGAAAAGACACTTTTGACAGCATAATGGCTGAAACAGTTTTGAAACATTTAAAGCAACAATAAAACGCAAAAGGGGAAAAAAGGATGAGCATAATGGGGTGTGACTTCTTAAAGGACATGAGGTTTCATTTTTCTTTGAATAATCTTCTGTCTTCAAAACTACTTTTTTCTGAAGGTACAAGTCACAATTTTCCAGAAAAAGTCTGCCACACACCTAGGCATCTTCTGAAGGCAGCATTCCATCTTCATATTTTTTCACTGTAACTCTCACCCATTCTAGCTATGTTGACTTCACTTGGACGGGCATAAGTGTGTTGAAAGATTTTTTTTTAACATGCTCATAGTTTAGATGCATTGTTCAGCTTCCTAAAATCGTGACCAATTTCAAAGCATAGTAAAATGAAACAATAGACTTGGAACTGCACATAGTCATGGAAAAAGAGCAGAAGAGTTGTGCAGGTCTTTAAACATAGCATCCAGCAATCTGTTTTCTTGAAAGTTTGAGTGGTTTTAGCATGATTTTGGCTTTTGGAAAATACAGAAAAAAAACAAACTCTGAAAAAATCCCCTTCTGATTTTCACACGTAAAGTCCCTATAGAGGATTCCCTAATATTCTGTAGCAGTAATCATTAGAAAAGAACAAATACATATACAAATGTGATTAATGTTCTAGCAAATGATGGTTATATCAAAATTATAATCACAGTGATTAGCATTTTGGCAGACTTCATGTTTGAACTCTGACTTCATAACTGAACACTTTCAATTTGTTTGGGTTCTTTTGCTTTCAATTTTTTGTTTTTATTTTGTAAAATCAATACATTAATCTCCCCTCCACCTCCTTTCAAGAAAATATTGCTTTTTATGTCAAGCCTTTAAAAATACAAAAAAAAAAAATCAGAAAAAAAAATCAGGAAAAGGCTTTAAAATTTACATTTAAAATTCATTTCAGATTTGTTGTATTCATTACTTTGATGTGGAGTTCAGAGGCAGTATTAGTACTGTACTTCCCCACTGCAGTGTGATTGGACTTTCTGAACACTATTCCACACAAATGAAAGGGTGCTTTAAAAAAAACCCCAACAAAAACCAAACAGGTTTCAAATTTAGCTACTGTAGGGAGTAGAGTAAATAAAAGAAATTTAAAATCATTAGGAGAAATTGATAATGCTAGCTGTTGTTTTCTTCCTCAAAACATTTAAGCTTTTTTTTTCTATTTAGCACATTGTACATTTTTTTGCCTGTTAGAAATAAAAGCTATAGGCCCAGTTCTGTCATGGCAGTGAGCAGGCAGTTGGATACGGTAATGCATGCCTGAAGCCTTCACCAAGGATGATAAGCCTGCATGAATTTTACGAGTCTCAGTATCAAGGTTGCCCTCGCCCAAGGGATTTAAGAATAAGGGGGGAAAAAAGAGAAGGCAGATGTATGAATAACTGGCATTGTAAATCTTCACCGTGGCAACCTACAGCTAGAAAAAGTCTGTGATGGGTTCATGACTTGAGAAGAAAGCGACACAGCAGAATGTGAATGGATTTTCTTCAGCTACTTAATACACTGCTTAGAGCAGCTTAAGGGTGTGCATGTGAGAGAGAGTATGTGTGTGAGAGAGAGAGTGTGTGTGCATGTGTGTAAGGAGGGGGGGATCTGTGGAAATTTGTTAGAAGGAATTACTAGTGTTATACAGCTTGCTAGGGCTTTATTTTTTTTTTTCCCCTTTTTTGGGGAGGCTGTAGGGGAGGAGGAATACCATTTAGTCTCAGAATATAAATGACTGGATTTTGCTTGGGAAAAAAAAATGGTGGGGGAGGTGCATAGAATTATGCAGGCAAGTAACAATGAGCAAATTGGACCCTTAACAATACAGCACAAGGTCATAGTGAAAGTCACCAGAGTGGGGTGGTGGGGGTGGCTGGTGGTAGAAAACAGATCATGATAAATAGCTTCCCATTTTGCAAAATCTGGTAGTTAATGAAAATAAGATGCATTTGAGTTGTCTGTGAACACCTGATTTTTTTTCCTCTTTCTCTCTCTCTCTCTGGTCCTGCTGATGTATGAAAGCAAAGCACTGACTCTAATTGTGCAATTATAAAACGGAAATGATGCAGGTTTGGCAACACAGAGAAAGAAGGCAGCTCAATAACATTGTTTAGTAACAAGCAAATAAAGCTCAAAGGGGAAAGAGGTGACTATTTCTGCTTTAGACTCATTAAGGAACCTGAAACATATTGTAAAAGAGTGATATTTAATTATGGGCTGGACTGATAACATGGAGCAGGGCCTCACTGGGAGAAAGAGACCCTATGCTCCTAGGAGTGAGCAGCTCCAAACATCAATTACTGTGATTATCTACCCGGTGCTTAGAAAATGCACCCGTCTCCGTGTTCCAGCAGCGACCCGTAAACAGGCATTGCATAGGCAAATTTATGGGCACAGTCAGCTGGGGCCAGGTGGGAAAGCCAGCTTTCCATTGGTGGCTTCTGTGCAAAAGAAGGAAAGAAGCAAAAGAAAGAAAAATCTGTCTTCTGCACTACTGAAAGAGCAATTTATTACAGAGCATTTGCAGGAGACAGCATTTGTTGCCCTGCTGCCTTTTTTGCCTCTGTTGGCTGTCTGAATGAGAAATGGGAGTATATTAACCAACTCATGGGTTACAGAAGACGGCTTGGCATGGGCCCATCAAACTTCGCCATGCTAAGGCGAGTCAAAGGTCAAGAGAGCGTTAGCAGCAGAGATTTAGAACCGAGTGCATCTCTTTAACCTTAACTGCTGGGAATGGATGGAGTCACTTTATTTCTTCAGTCAGGAACTTGGTTGCAGTGAAAGATGTCATGAGGAGGAGGGTACCATCCAGCTTGGAGCAGATGGGAAAGTATATATTGCAGTGAGATGTCATATTCTTTAGGGGTCACATAGATAAGCAACATCCATGTTTTCCATTAGGCCTAGAGGCTGAATGTTTGCGCATCTTTTTTAATGCACCATAGACCAAAGAAATAGAGACTAACAGTGAAAGGTAGGTGCCAAATCCATCCAAAGCCATTTAATCTTTCCTTCTATTTGCACCAACATTATTTTCACTGAGGAAAATCCTTAGTAAATGGAGCATGCTAATGACGTGTGCACTGAACTTTATTTTTAATGGCAGAGAGATTTCTCTGCCTGGAAAGGCAGTGTGTGAGGTGCAGATTGCTGTGACCTGGTTCACAGCATTCCAGCCTGCCTGGATCTGCCACAGGGCCACTGCACAGCCTTGAACTAATTACATCAACTCTGTGTCTTCCTCCTTTACCGGTCCTTCTGTACCCATGAGCTCCTTGAAATAGCAAGGTCTCTTTCTTTGACATTTGTTATGTGCCCTGTTTCACCTGTAGTCTCTGTGGGCTGCAGGAATCACCAGGGAATGGTTTGGCTCCACACCCACTTCAAATACCCATTTTGGGTGTGAGTTCTATTAAGACATCATGACACACTGTGCACTGAGGCATGAAGGCATCTGTGCAGAGGATCATTTCTCAAATTACAGGAAAGAGGTATGTCACTTGCTGTTTAAAAGTAGCCTGACATATACATATACCCGGACAACCAAGCATAAGAGAACATTTTTGCTCAGAATTTATGATGAAGACTTGAAATGCCCTGAGACAGTCTGAAATGCAAAGCTTAAGGGGGAAATTTAGCTTTAAGTAAGGTCAAGATTTCATGCAATGTGTATCAAAGGAAAGGTGTGATTTGTTGAATGGGATAACAGCCTCGGAGGAGACTTGTCCTGTCTACTCTCCTAAATCCAAGTTGAGTATTTTAGACAGCTTTAGGTATAGAGTGTCCATGGTCCTCTATTATGGCTTGGTCCAGTCAAGTCAATAGTGAGGAAAAGGGGATGAAGATACTTTAAAATAAGTACAAAATTCTTGGGACTGGGAGGCTATGGTATTTAGCTTAAAAATGTTTTTTTGTTTCCTTTTTTCCCTCCCCTCCACATTTTGGTCCCTACAGCCCTTAACACAATGTGTCATGATCTGTGGCTGAGAATAAGCAAAGAATTAAAGAATTAGTAAAGCTTTTTGTATGCTTAATAAGACTAGGATCTCCACCAGCTGACTGTGACACTATATCTGTAGGAAGTGTCAAACTACTGCCTGTCCCTCTTTTAGCAGCAGAGCAGTTAAGAGTTTATTTTTCTGGCCTAAAATTATACATACAGGATAGATCAGGATACAGGAGCTATGACATACACAAATGCAAAAATGAAGCAAGGTACACAGTAACATTAAGACTGATGCATTTCCAAATCAGAAATGATCTAGCATTGGTCTCAACAGAATACACGTCAGGGAAAACTGCAGGAGCAATTAAAACTACTTTATCGGAAATTATTTATGGGCTACCTTTATTTATATATGGGATACCTTTGGCTCCCCAAATAAGTGGGAAGATTGGAAGGATCATATCTCATTCCTATATCAGCAGCAGCCCATTGACCACATATTTCAAATGAAAAGGAAACAGGTTGAGGAGTGAATAAACAGGAGGCAAAAGAGTTGGAGAAGGTGGTTGGTAAATCAGAAAGAGGGATTCCATACTACTCTCCCAGCTCTGAATTATAAGTACATCCTTTCTAGCCCTCCCCCACACACATGTAGTGGTCCATAGACAATTTCAAAGAGCTTGCAAATGGTTTGGTCAGACACTGGACCACTAAAGATAAAGAGAACAATTAAGAATATTGCATAAAAATGAAGCAATTTCTTTGCATCTGCATTCACTATGGAGATGCCTTTTTCTAAGCCAATTATTTGCAGATAATAAACACAAGGCAGTTTCAGAGATCAAGTTGTCAAAAGAAAAGAATCTTAAAGAAACTGATGAAGAAAAAAAAAATAGCTGGGATCATCCATTGTTAAAGTTCCAAATAAACATTAAAATGGTCTATTTGGAGAAATATGTTTTTCCATAAAAATGGCCATAATGGCTCACAAAATCTTCAAAAAGGCACATAGACAATCTGAAGAATCACAGATCAATTGACCTACACCAATGTAAGACAAATCATCTGAAAAAATAACTAAAAATGAAATATTCTAGCAGAACATGGCATAAGAAAGACATATTGCATGGTTTCTTAAAAGGTAAATTGTTTCTCTCCAATCTATGGAAATTTTTTGACAACCAAAAAGAAATGAGAAGTTTTTCAATAAGCTGCCAGGATTTGCAGAAAAATATGCCCTAACCAGAGGTCTTAAGGAAGTGTAAGTTTCCCACTTCTCCCACCTTTTCACACAGACTAACCAACAAGGTGTGATTGCAGCCCTGGAGCACATGACAGAAGGGCATCTGAGTAGTGGTTATCCAGCTGAAGTGTTTGCTTTTCCATGAGAAAGGCTCCAGAGGAAACACAAGCCTTCCACTCTGAATTTCCTTTAGGGTCCATGGAAGAGACTCTCAATAACAGCATTGTTTACAATTTTAAATATCAAATTTTAAAATTTGTGTATCATACACAGCCACCCAAAGCAGGAGGGCCTAGACAGATTTACAACCTTCATGATCCTATAATTCTATGGGTTCACCTCTTTTCTTCAATCATGCATTTTTTATTTTGAGTGTCTCTATCATAAATTGTTATTTACTGGTCAAAGAGTTGTGGGGTAGTAGAGGAGATGTAAGGGATGGCCTCAGGGTGTTCCAACAGTGAAAACGACAAAGGGGGTAATGCTCTGCTGCCCACCAGTGCTCTCCCAAAATCTCTGAGCATCCAGCCTGTGCTCATATTTATGCCTAACCTACTTTCCAGTCACTTTTTGTGCCATCACGGAGCTTTTGTATATGCACCACTGGGGGTAGGGAAAATGTAGGAAAAAAGTGTGCTCCAATTCTGTAGCTATTCACCTGATTCTTTTGCAAATTTGGCCCCATACTCCCTGTAATTCACCCGTTGATAGACACTCGGGAGACTCCTGCCTGATAACATTCCTGTCAGCTGTGTCCCAAAGAACAAAGGCAAGCTGAAGTATTTTTTAATTCTACCCTCTCAGCTCATCAATGCTGAGTTTACATAAAAATGTAAGAACATTACACTACACACACTGCTAATAATCAGAAACTAAAGCTTTGAAGTTTTCCTATTTCACAGCTACTGCCATGACAGATGCTTGCCAGAGAAAACTCAGGGGGCATTTGTTTGCAAGCATTTTGGCTAAGCATAGTGCCCATTGTGCCACTTAATATTTCAGCTATCTCTAGTGTAATCAGGGAACAGCAGTTACTTATTTATCTCACGTCTTGCTCCTTGCTAGCTACCTACTATCGCCAGCATGACCTCTGAAGCACACACATTAATTTTACCTCAGTATTTCTATAGCATCAATTAATAAAAACTGACTATGTTTTCAACAAACGCACATGTACTGATAAATGAGGGTCCTGACTTAATTGCTCTGTAAATTAAGAGCTCACAGTGGTGACAATAGAGAATAGTTTTAATATTTAAAAACTCATTAAATTTGTGTACATTTTGAATAATTAAATCACATGGCCACTTTAAAGAGCTAATTTAAGTTTAATTCTTAAATGTATATCACAAAAGAACTTGATCTGTTGAAAATTATTGGTTAATTTTCAGAACAACTTAATTTGGTTCTCTTCTTGCCCTGAAATTGTGCATTTATTGATATACTTATCTGCCCCTTCTACCTGCCAGAAATTCCTAGCAACATCAATTCTAGAATGATGAGACCAGCTTGTACTTTTGTCAGCATTTATAGAAAACAGTGTAAACCTAATGTTAGTAATGTGTTTTTTTCTTTTCTACGGTGAATCGTAACTCCATATTTTAATATTTTAGATCTTTATCAGATCCATTGACCAGATTTAAATAGTGGGCATTTGGGGAAAACAATTTGCTTTTTTTATGACTTGCGCTGTGTGAAGATGCAGTCCAAATGCCCAAGTGTGAGTTGTTTTGACAGAATTTGCAAGGCTTCACGAAAATCCCATGTTCTTTCAATTATGTAAACTCAGAGGTAGTCAAAGTTAAACCTTCAACGTGTGGGCAAGTATCATCTTCTTTCCACTCAGAACTCTGATTTTTAATATTGGGTAGTATTTTGAAGCATAACATCTGATTTTCTGGCTGTCAGCAGAGGTACTGCTAACAAAATCATGGTTCACCCTCCCTACTTGATCAGTTTTGTGGACTTCAAGGGGACAACTCAAAAGAGAAAGCGAGTTTCCTTGATGAAGCTTATGTTGTGAATAGGACAGAAACAATTTTCAGTTAGAGCAATTCACCTTTGTGCAGTTAACTTTTCTTTCTCCTGTGGCTCATACGTCAATCTTCATATTGTTACTAGTATTTAATCAGTGATTAAGCTGCCATAGAGTAAATACAGACAGACTGTGCTGCAATATTTCTGTGTTCTTTCAATATTATGAAGTGTAATATTCAGGTAGGTGCTTAGTTATCAAAGTGATAGACACTTAATACCTGAAATAAATAGAATGATTCTTACTGTATCTTTGCAAAGCAACTTAAGTATCTGACTGTAGTTGAGAAGATGAAGTGTTGTTTGCTAACTTTTTAATCAAAAGGAGAAAATAGTACAAATGTTCTGTGACTATCTGTATGCTTTTCAAAAATTAAATCCCTTTTGGTTTTGTCTTCCTTTTGCAGTCATTATCTAATAAGATGCTGGGAGAACAAGTTCTGGAGGAGAAGAGAAACAGGCATGGTCTTCCAAACAGCACATTTAAACCTGTTTTGGTGATTTTTCACAGAATGTGCACTCCAAACTCCTGGTCTGGAGTATTCCCACAGGAAAACTTAATTTCTGATGATACTTATGTGAATAGAAACATATCACATCACTTGTGACTACTGAAAACAGCTCAGATTTTGGTTATGGAGGACAAACTTCTCACAGCTTTGACAATGATCCCTTGCAGTGATCTTGTCTTTAATGCTAAATAGAGGTGAATCCTTGTTTTTTTATTCAGATTTCATACTTTAGTCTTTCTAACCACAGTGCTGTGTGGAAAAGTTGCTGTCTGGTGATTCCCCACTGTGGACAAGGTCTTTTTTGATGTTGTTGCTTCTCAGAACAGAATTCCTCATCCTAAAAGCACACCCAAACTTCTTTCTTCACAGAGGTACGCAGCAGTAAAATGTATTTTGTTTGAACTGGGGTCTGGTTTCCCAAGGGGTTCTAATCTCTCTAAGGAATAATGCTGTACTCTTATCATCCTTTACCTCTCCTCCAATCTTTGTGTAATCTGCAAATTTTGTCAATCACCAGTCCATGTTTTCTCCCTGGTAGTTGATAAGATGTTAAATAGTAAACGGTCACAGCTTATCTTTATGAGACTTTGATAGAAGCACACCATTTACAGCAATACTTGTGAGATCAGTTATGTACTTTGAATCTATCCAAGGTGTGTCACAGGTACCTTCTATTGCTCTTCTTCAGTAAATCTATTATGTGCAAGACTGAGTGAAAAGCCTAACATAAATATGTTACATGTCTACCATGTTGATATGATTACCTCCAACAACCAAACTCGTCATCCTCCTGTACCATAACATTCAGTGATTGTGAGGGTTCTGATTAGCAGATCTGCCATTTGACAGAGCCATATGTCAGCTCTTTCTTTATGGTACAAAAGAAACAAAGACTACAAAGGCTACTTGGAGACCTCTGTTGCTGCTAGCTGGCTTTAGGTATTGGGATTTTTTTTTGCCGGCTGTGATTCCTGGCTTTACTGTTTATGCATGTTCAGCTGGCTAACAAATGGACTTCTGAGTTTTCTTCTAGGGCAGAACTGTATTTGATCTAGACAATCTTTTTCTGATGGACTCTCCAACATTAAGTGGCTTTTCCAAGACACCATATTTTCTTAATTTGCTTTTCTTGCTCTCATTTTTTACAAATGAAAAAGAACAAAAGTGGTACTTGCTAGCTAGCATTTGTAGTGATAATGCATTTCAGTCAGGGAAATGTGGAAATCTGGGAACAGAAACTGAAAACTGAGAGTAAACCAGAAATGCAACAGCACCATGAGTTCTAAATATACATATTGTACTCAGATACTTATTATCTTTTATTCCTCTTTCAAAAACTGGCAATATTCCTCAGCTTAACTTGAGACCAATCCATGCTTGATGTTCTTAACGACAAAGTTTTAAGGTCCACAGCACCTAAGTGTGTTTATTATCCCTTGTAAAGGATTGAATTTTCCCACTCAAGGCCTTATAAGATTTACAAAATTTCATAGTCCTTCACCTGGTAGCAAGGGGGAGAATCAGAAAAGTGATATTCTTTGCAGTAATGCATAATATTTATCTTAAACCATGTACACGGTGGTGAAAGCAATGTGATAAATTATGAGGCCTCACAGTATCTGGCAGGTTTCAGCAGCACAGACTGGAGGATAAGAAAGAGAGGAGAGCACATTAGAGAGCTGAAGCTGCAGGGGAGGTTAAGCAGGCAGACTATAATTGCTCAAGGAGGGTCTTAACCAGGAGAAAGGAATTAACACCCATAGTCTTGTGAAAATTGCTTATGATCTGTAATGACACAAATTGGCATATTAGCTCGAGCTTCATTGGTGAGACAGCATTAACCAGTGGAGAGTGCCTCTTAAAACAGGCCCAAGATCTACTTCTGGTATCTGTTTTGGCTTTATTTTACAGCTTCTTGAAAGGCTGCAAAACCTGTACAAAGATGTAATGCTCATACAGAAATACCTTCACATGTTGTCAGTTCCGGCTCTGGGGCCTTACATGGGAAAGGAGAATCTTTGCATTGTCTGGTAACACTTTGTGCAGCACTTGGATTTTCTGAATGTCTTAAACACTTAACTCTTTGTTTGTTGTGCTGTTCTTAGGTAATGAATGGTGTCAAAATGAAACGTAAGGTAATAAGGCTATATAGCATTATCTCATCTAATGTGTTTATTATGTGCAATTAGTACCAAAAGAATGTGTTCATAATAGCAGCTTGAAAAAATGTTTAATGTATGTAGTAAATAGTGTGAAATCGGTATACAAATATCTACCTCACGGAAAAGATACAAAGATAAAATCAAATAGGATTTGCAAGGGTGATAGAAAACCTCATTTTGAGGGATTCTGTGGGAAAAGCATGATTTTATATTAAATATTAGTATTCTGATTCAACAATCATGGGTGCCAGTGTAAGAACCTTGACAGATGGATTGTAGATACATTATTGTATTATTCTCAGTAGGAAGTCTCCATAAGGGGCACGAAAGGAAAAGAGAAGCAAGACATTTTTTAGTATATCATATATATTAGGAAACAGAACTTTTGAATTCACCATCCACGTTCCATTTAGAACATGTTTTATTTGATACTTTCTTTGCCGTATTTTACTTTTTAATTTTCACAATGCTGATGTCCTACACTGCCCTCCCTCAGCATTTCCCCTGTTCTCATACATCCAGACCAATCCCTTAAAAGCCTATCAAAATCTTCACAGCTTATAATAGATCATTTACATATTCACAGATGATATCATAACATTGTCAGGGAAAAAAAAAAACCAACCCATTTCATAAAATTCACTGGCCAAGGGAAATTAACACATACCTTACAAACAATGCACACAGTATTTTGAGAATCTGTGTATGTCTGTATGTATATATGTATAAACATATTATGGACACAAAAGTATTTATGAGTGTTATATACATACAAATGTATACACACACACACACACACACACATGCAAACATCCATTTGTATTTGACATTTGTCGTTCCACCTTCATCCTGGCCGTTACCATTCCAGTAATGGATTCTGTTGTGCATTGAAATTCCCATTGTGGTCCATTACCACTTCCTTCGTTGACAGCTCTATTGCTTCACGAGCTATTGTGCTATGTATGACATTGATTGGAGACACTGGATACACATTAGCAACATCACAACACGCATAATAAACAAGGTGTCGTTCTGCAGAGTGTATCAAGAATGGGCACAGTGCTGTGTAGCCCACCACACACTCCACTCCGTGGGCATCCCTCCTCTTGGGGGTTTGTCCTGCAAGGTCAGCTTCAGATCACAGCTGGCATGGCCAAAGGTGGGATGGTTCCTGGGTGTGAGGTCCCACCTTGACAGCCTCCCCTGCAGTGAACTCAAGTCCTGGGGACCTGCTGCCTTTCCAGCACCTTGACCAATTATCAGCTTGAGCTGTAGCAAATTGAAAGTATTTTAATATTTTCTTCTCCTCATTATAGTTCACATGCTTTAGTAGAAAAGGAGATGATACGAGGTGCTCTCAAACAGGCAGTTCTCTTGTGGCAACGTCTCTTGCCCATATTTTCTTCAAGTCAGCACCAGCTCCTTTGGTGATGGTTCTCTCTGGGGCCTGATCAAAGGCCATTAAAATGAATGGGAAACTTTCTGCTGACATTAATGAACTTTGACTTGGACCTTTAAAATCAGGAAGCAAGAGAATGACAGCTGCAATGCTAGAAATAGATGGAAATCTTTGGAGTGCTGTGGTCCAAAACACACTAATCTTTACTTGAGAGTGGTCATGTATGAGCAGCATGAGGAGTATTGATCCCCTTCAGTTACAGCTCTCCAGTGAGCAGAGAAGGAACAGCCCTCCCCAGCCAGAAGAAATATTATGTTAGCAATCTAATTCAGCAATATGTGCTTTTGAGGGGGCACGAATACAAGGAAAATATGAATTCTCGAAGCATTTTCTTGACTCTGTAGCTTCAACAGGAATTGCTTCTCAGAAAACTCAGAGAAGGCCTGTATAAATTAGAAAATCAGGAAAAAAAAAATTAACCAGCTGCAAGGATTCAAACAGTGCAAAAATGATAGTGGTGTTCCCAATTATTATCTGTTTCTTGATTGAAGTAGAACAGAGAGAATCCATACTAACTCTTATCTCCACTGTTTTAACACTCAGCAACTTCAAATATGGACAGACTGTTCCAGGTGGGTAATATTTTCATCTCTCTGTGTTTACCTTCATTCATGAATGCTGCAAATTCTTGTTCAGTGCAGATCCCCAGCCTCTTCCTGCCTTGTCTCCTATTGTTTGTTCTTGTTCATTCCAGCTTTTACAGTCCCCCCACTCAGGTCAACCGACTCAGCTGAGGACATTGAAAGGCTTGCAGTTCTCACTCCTGACTAAATCACTTTGCTCTCTCCAAATTACAGATAGCTCACCCTCTGGTATTCACAGTGCTCCACCATTTCTCATTTCAACTTTTCTGGACTCTGACAAAATATGTCCTTGTCTTGTCTCACATTCCCACTGCAATTCAGTGTTCAGAGTGCCCAGTACAACATACTTTTCTCTACAGTTTTCTAGAAAAGTCATGGGATGAAGAATGAATGATAAAGGAAGCTTTGGGTTTTTTTCTTCTATTCCAGAAATTACTTAAACTGCTGCCTTAAACCAGTGTCCCATCCTCATTTTATAGTCATTTATTAAAATTGTTTTAAAAGACATGCAAGAAGCTGTGTGGAATAAATCCTTCTCTCTCCCTTTTAGTCGATTTCTCATATATCAATTGAGAAGTGGATCACTGGGTTACTGAAATCTGTTTTTTAATTTCTCTAGTTAACTCCCAGAGGTTCTATGTTTGCAATCAAAAAAGACCTGGTAGTAGATAGAAGAATGCCTGACTTTTTATACTGGTTGAAAGATATATTAGATATGTTTCTTGTATAAAATAAGTGCTGTAAAACAGACAAGTTGTATTCTGTTTCCAGCATTTTTCCCAGGGACCTTTGCCGCTGTGAGATGTTAAACCTCACCCATTGTGTTCCTGGAACACACGAGCTCAATCTCCATTGCCTTTTAACCCCTCACTAAAATGCATGCAAATGGTGCTATTCCCAACATACAGCACTTTTCCACTGTGCCACGAATTGCAAATGCGTAGCTCATTTCATAAAAGCAGCCCCGAACAGGGCAGCTGGACGCCCAGGAGGAGAGCAGTGAGTTGGGCTGTCTTTAGGCCAGTGGCAGCTTCCAGCAACCTCTCGGTGCCCAGCCCTGGACACCAGCCTCCACAACACGATTCACTGCTGCTCTTTCACTGCCCCCTCTTCCCCATCAGGGTCACAAGTAACTTACTTTTTCCAAATGCCATTCTGCTGTGTGCTTCTTCCTTAAATCACTTAGTAGATTGATCAAATAACAATGTATTAGCTGTCATTAAAGAACTGCATTGCAAACTGTGCCCGCATTGAGTTACATCTTTAGAATATTGTATCACACAACTACTTATGTTTGGAGTTTCTAAATATTAATTGTTTTTTAAAAAGCAGACTTTTTCTATTAAGGAAGGTTTTTCAATTGAATACTGAGAAAGAGTTGATGGAATTATTTTCTTAATC
The DNA here is from genome assembly GCA_013397775.1 of Eulacestoma nigropectus. Classification (NCBI taxonomy): domain Eukaryota; kingdom Metazoa; phylum Chordata; class Aves; order Passeriformes; genus Eulacestoma; species Eulacestoma nigropectus. The sequence continues at coordinate 244,258 of VZTE01004537.1, forward strand.
TAACAAATTACATCTGTATTTTCATTGCTTTAACATTTTCCCTGGGGACTGGAGGTTTTAAAAAAAACCCCCATGAACAAATGAAAAAATGAAAAAAAGAATTAAAAGTTTTGAAGGTTTTTTGTTTTGAATGTATAATTGTTGTCAGTCAAAATAATTAATATCAAGCTGTTGAAATTTTGTTCTTAAAATCATTCAAATTATTAATTGTGAAGCTTGTGCACTGTTTGAAGCAGTGCACAATTGACATAAAATTTACAGCTGAAGTACAGAGTACTTCTAGGGACTCATTCTATGAAAATAATAAAAAAAAATTAATATAAATATAATTTTTCTGACAGTGCCATGGCAAATTATGCAGCATCATCATTCAAACTGAATGATAAAGCAGGCTAGCCCATAGATTTGGAATAGTAAACCTAATTAATCCTAAGATAGATGGTATTTCAATAAATGAAGTATTCAGAATTTAAAAAGTAGTAGTAGAAATATTTAACTAAGAGGACGAGAGCCATTATTGAAATGATGTCATACAATCTGGGAGGCATTGTCATGTTCAGTAAATTAGCATGGCCTAACCACAGCAGAAAATTTCCTTGAGCTGCAATAAAGACTAAATGCTTTCAGACTCCCATGATCCTTTGTAGTCATCATTTTAAAGCGCTGCCTTAGTGAGCTAAACCTGTAAAGTTTTCTTTTGAGCGGCTGTGAGTTGATTAGATCTATTTCAGCCTAGTAGTGGTAATAGGCTCCTCTCTGTGAAACTGCTTAGCCTCTGCTCCCCTGGCAGCTGGAGAAACTGGAATTAATCAGGTCTGCTGGGGACTTCTTCAGCATCTCCGCAGGCCAGCGACTCTGGAATCATTTACTACAGAATCTTACTGTCAACTCTTTGTCATTTAGGCTTTTGATTATGCTTGCTTTCTTCAGAAAAAATGGAAATGGGTGACAGATTATCCTAATGCAGAATTTCACTAGTTACTTTTATAGGCATCTATTATCCTCCTTTGTACTGTCCATAAAAAGAATGTAGGTGTGTGCAAAGATTTTTAGGGGCAGAGATATGAAGAATATGCTATTGAAATTAACATATTTCTTCTAATTAAAGTATGTTTCTTTCTAATAAATGGACCCTCCCCCCTCAAATGACTGCATATTGTTTTGTCACTAGCACAATATATGGATTTCCTTTCTTTTTTCTTAAAAATTGATAGCTGGGGAAAAAATTCTTGAATATCATTATTTACTGTGCTACTGTTCAATAACACTACTTTCTACTGAATATGCTGTAGATGCAGATTGTTTTTTTTAAACTGTATTAAATATGAGCCTTAGAATAAATGCATATTTACATAGACTGCTAACTACTCTGAGCTTCAATGAACAGAAAGTAAACAGTCAACACTGAAAAAAAAGACAATTAAATCTGCCTTCTTTTCAGCATTTCATCCCACAGATACAGGGTTCTATAGACTTAGTGTTCTGTAAATAGAGCCAATGGGCAATCTGGTGCAGTCCTTAATGAAATCATCACCCCTTTCGACATTTAAAAATTTGGAGATTTATATTATAAACAGTTATGACAAACAAAAAAATTCTGTGTGACATTCCGGGATACAGGCTTTTCATACATGGTATCAGAAAATATTGTTAATGAAATAGTTGAAAATTTGATTAAAACTGATGATTTATAAGTCTTTCATTTGATAAATTTATATGCATTTAATAACACCAAGATGTATATATGCATTTGCTTGACTAGTGTCCAGTGCACTCTCTAAGAAGTCTGGTAAAAAGTGCTTTCCATGAAAAATGAAGTGAACAAATTGTACCTTTTTTATTCTTTTCTTTTTTTTCCTTCTTTTCTTTTTGCTATTTTTTTTTTTTTTTTTTTTTTTTTTTTTTTCCTTCTAGAGAGCTTATTTAAACAGGCTACCTTAACAGGGTAAATATACTAAAACTTTATAGCTAAGTTTAACTTTTTTAAAAAAAAAGAAAGTAAAAAAAAGAGATAGGTATTAAAGGAAAAAAAAAAAGTCTATACTGAATATTGAATGATTGCCAAAATCACAAAACTGTTCCATTATGAGTATTTTCAACAATTCTGTAAATTACAGAAACAGGCAAAAGCCTCCATTAGTTTGCCTCTAAACAGAAGAAGCCTCTCTCTGTATGTTCCTTACTAGGCTTGGTAACTGCAGGAAGTTTGTATTCTAGAACTATGAGATCCAAAAACACACCTACACCCCATATACCACCTAGACATCTCATTTGTCTTGTTTGCCTATATCTGGTTTACCAGTGAACTGGCATCGAAAAACAGTGGTCTAATTTTCTTCTGCTGACAAATAAACACAGTAGTTCACAGACTGACCTCAGAGGATGAGCTGCACGGTTATGCCAGCTAATTTCAATCAACTAGGTTTCTTCTAGTTTTCTGCTGCAATGAAGGGCTCTGGCTAGAAGTCATTGAAAAACTGAATCTCATTGTTAGGCTTCCAGGTTTGTTTTTGTAGGGACTGGCATCATTGTCACTTTGCCCCTGTGTTGCCTCACTTTGTTTAGCACCTCACAGCCATGGCTCTTTGGCAGCCCCTTCCTTCCAGCTGAGCAGGTGAGTCCTCCAGAGATCAGCTTCTTGTAACGTGCCCCTTGTACCTACTCTGAGCCTCTTGCTATCAGGCAGTGATGAAAAACCCAGTCTTTTTCCCCTCATATTCATGTGCCCTGGCTCTCTGTTCTGTGCAGTAGGGCCCATAAGGCTGGGGCAGTTTGGCATTGTCCCTTCCACAATAAAGTGTAGGGTTGGCAAAACTGATGTAACTGATGTGACTCACTAATTGAGCCATTTAACACAGAGCAGCATGTCACCCAGAAAGCATCTGATCCTAATGATTCCCAGAGCCTTCCTTGTCCTTTCAGAGGCAAAAAAACTCCAACCTAACCCACAAATAACTAAAAAACCTTCATGCTATTAAATTGCAGATTTTTGGTCTCTAATTTGTGAGAATTGTCCAAAAATCGTGAGTTGTACTTGCTAATAAATAATCCAAGTCTGAAAAATTACAGAGGATAAAACACACTAAATAGGTCAGGTTTATTCTGTTAATGCTCATGTTCGTGTTCTCTTTCTTTATTGAATACTTGCTCTTCTTTTATCCTTAGACCACTACGGTCATTTGTCAATGACAATTTGTTGAGTTTGGATGTGTTCCTCTTCTCAAGAAAAGGACTTCAGATTAGATCTGTACAAATATTGAGGCAGCTAACCTTGGGAAGTGTCCACTGACATCACCATTCTTAGCTAATTGCAGATGTTCAGGACTCAAGTGGTAAATATTTAACAAGGAGGGTTTTCTCTCTCCTCAGTATGACTCCCAGGTACTTGAGACACTGCATTATTTTAAACAAGATGCAAAGTATTTTAACCAAGATCTGTCAAACTGTGTGCTGCAGGTGTTCAAACCAGGTTTCAAATCCTATCGAAGCGTATTTGACAAACAAGTGCTATCAAGCTGATACTTCCAAATGCAAAGCATGACAACTCCTTCTATGTTTCTAACAAGCTACTTCTATGTCTTTTCCATGTAACTTATTTTATAACAAAGCTATACATTGTTATATAAACAATTTAGGATAAAGCTGGTTTTAGAATCTGATTACTGGAAATAGCTCTGTTAAGGCAGACTCTGAATGGGCACTGTTCAGAAAGGGAGAAGGGATTTTAAGTTTCAGAAGAGGGTTAGGTAAACCTGTATTGGTACACAGAAGTCTTTTCTGGCTGCTGCATTTTCTAATTTGGGGTGTATATCTTTTTCTCTCTTCATCTTTTGCTGCTGCTCCAAGTTTCATGGAATTGTATGTCCTGTCTCCATGACTTCAGTGGCTTGTTCTTTCCAACCTGTTTTACCTCAAAATTTTAGACAAATCCTTTATTTTCTGTTTTACTGTTTCTGTGGTTTCAGAAAATTTGTTTCTTTTATTTACGTTCCCACCGAGAACTCCCTCTCCCATTTACTTTTGTCAGGGGCACTTCAGGCAGGATGATCTACTCTGAGTGACTTGCAAACCTCTGCTTTGTTTATCCTGACTTCTTGTCTATCGCAGCCTTTTAGAGACATTGAGTCTCCAGAAGGACAGAGGAAAACAAGAATATTGTATCTTGAGGAAAAACCTAGGCATCATCCAGTGTTAGGTTTTCACTATGGAGCTCTACATAGCATCAAACTCCATCTTCTATCTTCTGAAATTTTACTGTTATCATGCTGAGAATGAATAATTGCAATAACTCTCTTATCATACTTTTAAATAATGTAATACAGTCAAAAATGCTTTTCAGTCTTTGGCCTCTTCAGCAACAATTTTCCATTCTTTTTGTTCCAGTAGCATGTACATGGCCAGTTGTATAGCTCCTGCAAGCCTGGTGGTGTTTTTTTTTTTGTTTTCTTTTTTTTTTTAATTGGTAATTTTTAATAAGTAGATACAGTAGAGAAATAAAGAGAGACATTGGAGCTTCAAATTAAAAGGGAGTGATTAAGAAGGGTAAGACTTTTGAACTGAATTGCTCTAAATGAACTGGGAGAGGTGCAAATCAGTCATTACAAAAATTATATAATTTTAGGTCTTAGGTTAAGTTCTGTGAACTGTTTAATGTTATAATTGGCTGCTGCCAAAATCGTCAAGTTGAACGAAGCTCTAAGTTTAAAATGTCATAAACTCTCAGCATAAAGATTTATATAACACAGGTATCTGACCTACCACCACATGACAGGAGGTATTTGTTAAGTCTTATTTGACTCCTGCAAAATGGAAAAGAAAAGGACTAGAGAAAGAAAACATACATCTTCTGGACAATATCAAAACATCATGAATCTAGTCTGATATCTGAGCAATGAATTCAGAAAACTGTGATAAACATAGTTGTTTCTTATTAAAAAAGAAGATCTGATACTTCAAGTGGAAGATTTGTGTGTTTATTATGATGAATGAAGGTGGTTAATGTCAAACCTCAACAGTGTGTACTTAGCAAGACTTAAGTGGAACATTTCATAAACTAAGTACACCCTTTCTGAGGTTTTGCAGGCATTCAATGCCTCTAACCCATACACATCTTCCCTATTTCTTTACTCCAATGACCAAAAAAAATTTGCACTTGATTAGTCTGCATACCACAACATAAGGTCAAAATATGCTGCCATTTACTGGCCTAAATAAAGCAGTGTTGCACAGGGGGTTGCAGTGAGTTCAGGGGGACAGGGCTGGTAGAAACCATCTCGCAAAATGAATCAGGAGGTAACCACTTCTACAAGAAAAGCCATAAACTTGATGATGTTTACAAAAAGTTGCAAGCAAGCCCATGCAAAAAAGTGTAAGCAACATTCTTTGCTTCTTATGTCACAGTTTTAAAAAAGGCTGTAAGTAGAGCACATAGAAGATGTCCTATATATCTAAATATCCTCCCATATTAACACGGGTAAAGAGGAGTTTCTCATATCTGCAATTTGTCTGCATGTTTGTGGCTTCTTTGGAATAGTGGAACCTGTACAGGGCAACAAAGAAGTGGAATGAAGAAAGGTGGATAAAAGGTTTGAAGTTTAACGGCCAGTGAAGCTGCCTAGTCATCATTTACAATATCATGATACCTAAGACAGTTATTTTATTGAGGGAAACAACAAAGTAAACAAGGAAGTATTTCCAGCTGTTCTAAGGGTAGTAGATGAACTGGTCCTGTCCTGCTAGTTCATGCTGAAATAGCTGAAGCTTTATACAGACCTAGGTAATGATGTGTTTTTCTTATTTCCAGTTATTTCTATGAACATATTCCTTCATTGAAAAGAAATGCCAGAAGCCAGTAAGCACCTACTGCCTGTACAGTAGTCTTGCTATGAAATCATCCAGGCTGGCATTCATAAAATGTTTTATTTAAACTCTCCCAGTTATGCCTCTTCCCAATTTCTTCCTCACGAACACTTCTCTAAGTAAATAACAACTCAGTGGCCATATGACTCTTAGAGGGCAAAAGATGATGGTAATGTAGTTTTGCACAAAAGAAGTGAGAGTCATTAACCAGTGTTTTATTTAAATGTCATTCTTTATATAAAAGCACTGAAAATCAAAGCTCTTAGAAAACTACCTGTCCGTCCACATTTACCTTCTCTTCCACTTTATTTTATTCCTGTTAATTAAGTCATTCCCAGCAAGCTACATTTCTGTGTTTTTGCTTTAGTCACTGAGACCTTTCATCTCCTATCTTGAAGAAGAGAACACTTAAAAATATGATTATTATCTGTTCCTTCCCCCTCTCCCGCCCCCCCCATTTCTTTCAACTCAAAGAAAAATACTTCTTCCAGATAGCCTCCCTCCTGACCAAATTTTCTCCACCCCAAAAACTTGTGCTTTGTTTTTTGTCTCCTCTGGTTAGGTCTTATTTGGAAACTCATTCTCTTTCACTCTAGACCCAGCTCCTCGTTACCTTTTGCTATTCAAAAGTAGAGACAGGAATAACACTGAAGTAAGGATCCAGATACACTTTCACAACAGTAAAAGCACCTCATTTATGCAGCAAATTTCTGCCCTAAATTTCATTTGCAGTAAATTTCATACGCTTTTTTACAGGTACACATTTGATTTCAAAAAGCAGGAGAAATGAATAAAAGTTCACCAAAAATGAAAACAGAAAATCTGAACAAGTAAATAAAGTGACCAGCTGGAGCTATAACATTCATCTTAATTTCATTCTTCAGGCTCCTTTTTCTACTCTTTTCCAGTAACATATCTATTTCTCAACTTATTTTTTCTGAATAAACAAGCCTCAGAGAATTAACAGATGCCACAACAAGGTAAATGTGCAACTCTTCTGCAATTTGTGCAGCACTCAGATTCACTTACAGTTTTGTGGGGTCGTGAATATTTAGTCTCACTATAAAACTTATGATTTGCCTAATGCCTGAGACCAGAGCAGGATTAATGTGAAATGTCTGCTCACTCCTCGCACCGAGTTCAGAGGTGGAGGCTGATGCAGAGAAGCCCGTCTGCAGTCCCTGCTTGTAAGGCAGACAAAAAACCCCAAACCACCCCAGTAAATGCCACTGTGCACAAGCCTGCCAAAGCCCTTCTGTTTGCTTTCAGGGGTTAGAAGCCAGAATTATTTTGATAGGATGGAGAGTTCTGAGGACTGGCATGCAAATGTTCATAACAACTGTCCCACTTTGCTCCAGTTCCTGTTTATTACTTCTTATTCTTTTTAGTATCAGTAAATCCCTTCAAAGCTTCTGTTATTGTTGAAGAGGAGCCCACCTGGGAATGTTTAGGTCCTTTAGTAATAGCCTTAGGCCCAGATCTAATGTCTACTGAAAAAGGATTCACTGCTTAAAGGAAATATTGATAATAATTCGTTAGGGCATCATAAAAAATCTGTTTCAACTTAGAAAAAAAGCTGCTAGGTATGTGAACAAATATTGTAGGTTAGCACTTACTGCATACAGACTGCAGGACACACAGACATGTCCTGTAGTCCAATCTTCCTTTAAACATTTGCTCTTAAAAAAAAATAGAGGAAAGAATAAAATAAAAGAAAGAAAAAAGAAAAGGAGTTCATAATGTTTTAAACTATAATATAAATCTACTGATCTGCTATTAATACAATTCCTGTGCTGTCTGAGGTTTGAGACACACATGTGTAATTCTTCAATGGCATTCTGTGTGTTATCTGGAAGGTCTCTCATTGCTGCTGCATCAATGCAAACCAGACTACACCCAGGCGAACAAAGGAAATTTAACTTTCATAAGTTGGTTTTAAAAATGCATTTACTTTGACTGCATTGAAAGAATCTAAAAAAAGATGAAAAGCATCTTTAGCATGCCCAAAACATCTGGTTTCATATTTTGAGACCAAAAGGAAATTGCATGAAGACTAAAATCTTGTTTTGATTTATATTATTATTGGAGGGCTGAGAAGCTGCCAGTCATAAAATAAAATTTTATGATGATAAATAAATAAGGAAAACAATCTGACAAAACATGTTGTGGAACAAAGCTCCATTTCAAGTTTAATTAACTGATAACAATGTTTATGATAGAAGAACTGTGCCACCAATTATACAGCTAGTAAATGCATGCTACCAAAGCAAAGACTGGCCTATAAAAGCCTGGCTAAAAAGGTTTCTCCTGCAGCAAAATACTTCCAAACACAAAAGAGAAGGTATTCTCCATGTAGTAAATCATGCAGCAATTAAGACCTCTGTGAAGACCTTTATTAGTCTTTATAGATTGTATGACAATTGCTCTGCTTCCATTGCACAGTGTAAATTGCACAATAGTAGTAGTTCCTGCTCTCTAATATACCTACTGATAGTTCCTGGAGAAGCTGACAGTTTAGAAATTGTTACAGGCAAGATATATCTGTGGAGAGACAAGTAAAAAATAAATGTTTTTAGCTGTGCAGCACTTTGCCTTTTTCAAAAAACTTGTATGCAATCATAACAAAGTGTTCCAGCAAGAAGATTATTCTAGAAACATGAAGATCAGCTGCATTCTGCAGGGAGAAGTGATCCTTAATTATACATCTAAGTGTTCAGCCGCTTTTCGGGTAACAGAGGCTTGCATTTAAAACTGCTACATACTTCCAGTCCTTGTGGCTTAAAGACACTGGGATCACAGCCATGATATGCAGTACAAATCTTTAACATTCAGTTTATGCTATACTATAATTTTCCAGTTACTGTATAAAATGCAACATAGAAAATACAAGATTTTGTATTACAGATATTATGAATCACTTGCTAAAATAATGCTGACATTTCTGTGGATAGGTTAAAAAAACTTGGCTCCTATTCTGAGACTACTCCTTTTTCAACTTCTGTAATAATAAACCACATTTAGGAAGCCCTGAATTCGGCTGTCTGCAGGAACAGTACATTAACTATTCTGATCACATGCCTTATCACAGCTTTTCACCCCATTAACTGTAACTGAGCAGTGAACTGTTGGCCAGACTACAACCCCAGTACAAGTCCTGCTTGTCCCTTCCTATCTCCCTTCCCTCCTGCTGTTCAGCTTAAAAACACAGCTCTGTCAGAAAACAAACAAACAGATCTCCCCATTCAAATTGTACATTAAATAACATAGGAAGGAAATCTTTCAAATGTTTCCCAAAAGAAAACATATAGTGGCATTTGTATATATTGAGAGGAAAGGTTTTCAAACTGAATGGAAAGATCTCCTTTGTCAAAGTCAATGCTTAGCAACACGGTAAACATTCAAAGAAAGTCAAAAAAAGTTGTTGCAAAAAACTTCTATGGTTTTAGCTTTACATGCATTTACTTTAAGGCAGGGAAAGAAAAGATCAAAAGCATTCTGAAGAGTATTTGCTGCTTTTGTAATAAGCCCAAAACCCTTGGAATTTATATTTCCCAAACTTCTTTGTTGATCCACGTGCAATAATCCTTCCCGTATCTGCATTTTGCTATTGCTTCTTTACCTGTCTTGTTTCCTCTCCTGTTCTGGTTGAAATATGATAGTCTTCTCAGACCTCCAGTTTGGGGCTTTTTTTTATTTCTTAGGTGCATGTAAAGCTCTCACTCCTTTTCACCAGTTAAAATGAACCTGGGGAGGCTATGCTTCTTGTGGTTTCTTCTAAGTACATGTGCAAGCAACTTAACATCCTCTCTCCAGTCCTGGAGGGAATTACTTCTGGCATGCTTCGACTCATTATCTTGAATCTTAATCAGCTGATGAAAAAAAAAAAATGAGTTCCATCAGCTGATGAAGGCCCAGAGTAATGAGTCAAAACATCCTGATCAAGACTTCCAGCTGCACTGAATGGGACTCTACAAGTTATACTTACCCTCACTGCATTCTTACAATTAATTAATTAATAAATTCCCCTCTTCTCTGCCCCCGTCAGAAGTAAACAGCTACAGGATATCAGATCATATGAAAGATTATTGTCTCCTTCAGTGATTTGGTGTCTCACTCCTGTAAATCTCCAGAACAGGTTTTACAAATCTTACCATGCTTAACTTCTTGAAAACAAAGTGAGAAAGGATGTTGTTGACTTTGAAATGCGATTCAATCATTGTAATGGCCATAAGGATCTTTAAAATATATTCTTAATACTATAACTGACTGAAACTTCTCAGTAAAATTTATGGTTTCAGGCATCAGATTTCCCAACAGGAAAACAAGGAGAGAAAATATTTTCATCCCCAAACGGGTTTGCATGTAAGGCCTACATAATTAAAATTTACCCGCTAAAATAGAAAAGCAACAATAAATTACACACAAAATTTTGAGATATGTATGAAAAAATTAAAAAATAAGGATAAATACTTTTTAATATTCTATGATAATAACTGTAGGTGTTCCATATAAATATAGTAAATAAAAGTTTAACACAACTGTTTGTTTCTAAATCAACTATTCCTTCAAGCTGGTACACAAATATCTGGGGAAAAGAGCCTGTAGCTCTCAGATCCCTTTTGATTTCTTGATGCTATCCTGTGTCCAAATAGCCATGTTGCTCCCTCCTTTCTCTTGGAGTCATAGCTATGTGGCAATTGGCACAGTAATCATACCATACAGTTATCCCTGCATTAGTGACCTCCAGACTGCATTACTGCAACTCAGACCCAGAAATTAAGCCATATGGCCTGAGAAAGCTCCCCATGAGGGAAAATATGACAGAATGTCTGCTTAACAAAGCAAATTGCCACATTTATCCACTTCAAGGTCTCCATCTTGATATTTAAACCTCTCAATGTGATATGAAATCTCTGTGCCTCTACCTACAGGATCACTTTCGTCTACATGGCTATGATGTCCTTATCACTCTGAAACCATGAAACTGCTAGAGAGAAGGAGAAAATATGAAGTGGAATACTCAGAATCTTCACAGAAGCCACATCAAAACTTCGTTTCATATCCTAGTGACAAAAGCTATTAGAAACTGCAGATCTACCTCAGAACCCATGGCCCTGTGCAAAACACATCCCTGATTTGTCTTTCCCTTCACCCACACAAATGTGAATCAAGCTGTTTTTTCTCTAATCCAGTAAGAGAAATTGTTATTGTTATTGTCATGGTGATGAATAAGAAGAGTGGAAGATAGGAGGATGTGTTGATCACATGGATCCTATCTGGGGTGACATTAAGAGAAGTTAAATAAAATCAAAATGATTTTCAAAATTTCATGAACAAACTCTGCATGTTGATGCATGACCTTATGTGAAAAACTTTGCTTAGTTGTCTGTAACCTCTTCACCATGTTCCCTTAACGATCTTTTTCTGAGCAACATCATGTTCTAGACAAATCTTCATTAGCCTCTGTCTGACCACTATCATACTCAAAAGAAGAGACAGAAAAAATAGAATGCGAAGCACAGAGGAATCTCCACTTTAAAAGCCTGAGAAATCTCAAGCACTGTAAAAATGCAGCACTCAATTCTAAGGATGAAGGTAAAAAGATGTCCCCAAGGCAATCAGGAGGTTTGAATTTCTAGGATATAATGCTGACAACAGCCAAATAAGACTGCCATGATCTGAAATGTAATAAATATTATTGCTAGCAATGTCATTGCTATTGTATATGCTATTAAAAAAAATTAAGGATACAAAAATGGTGAGATTTTACATGTTAAGTGCTACAATAAGCAGCATATAAGAATCAGAAAACAGAAATAAGGATTGGACTTTTACAGATTTTTTTTACCCTTATTTACATTCTATGTCATCACACTGGCTGTTGTGACATTGCATATCTAATCAGGCTAGAACTGGCTGCTTTTAACTAGAATAGGATTTGAGATTGCTAATTTACCTTTGTTATTGACTTCACAGGCTCTTTCGGCAGCCTTATGACTTGGTTACAGGGGTCTCCCCCTGACTGAGATCCCAGCTGTGTGCTTATGATTTGACAGTCTTTATTTGACACCTGGATATTTCACTAGGTGATTGAATCACTCCAAGTAATTCTAGAATGACCACATATGTTTCTACATGTACAGAACCATGCGCTGACAGATAGGGTGTAAGCCTGTCTGTCTGGACTGCTTGGTGTTATAGCAGCTCAGAGTTCTTTTAGTTCAGCAATGTGACTGAGAACTGAGAACTCAGTTCTCAGTCTCAAAATGATAAGCTCACAAAGTCGGTTTGCAGCCATGCTATTCCACTCCTTATTTTGGTAGGGATATGCTACTGCTGAATTCAGCTTTAGCATAAGCAGCTACCTCTGCCACTTGTTGGGATATCAACTGAGTTTATTTACTTTGATGCATCCTACTGCTTTTGCCTTGGCATTTCTGAGTTTCCCTGCAGTTAATGCTGTTCCACCTGTGATATATCTACCTGTTATATCAGCCCTCTCTTCTCTAGCCCTTTTAAATGTTTCCTTATTATGCTTTTTAAAACTGAAATGTGAAAAAAAACGCACTCATTCAATGAGCACTGATACCAAATTTTGTCTTTGTAGCAAACTAAAAAAAGATTTACATGATACAAAGGAAGATTTGTCATGGTCTCATGTCTAGCCTTACTGCTACACACTCTTAGAAGCAGAATAGCTAAGTTCCTAATATTTGCGTGGAAAAATATCTTTCTGCAGAGGAATTCTTTGTGCTCGTAACTCAATAATTAGACATATGAATACACCTCACAACCACAGAAACGAAGAGTGAGAAATTTAGTGTTGTTAGACCCCTTGATACTGTCTGGGTGGCAGCAGGTGTTACAGTTGGGACTACTAGATAGATAATATGTCTTCACACATGGGAATGTGACAGCATACAGAGCAAAAAGCATGCCTCATGGAAGGTGCTTCCTTTATTTCTTCAGTTGAAAACAAAGTAATGCAGGTCTAAAAAGGGGGAAAATGATGTAAAAGAAAGGTAAATAATTGCCCCTCTGGGTTTTCATACACAACTTACCTCACATGTGCAGCAATGCCTGGAGCTAATTTCTCAGTACTTTTTGTAGCTCCAGTTAGAGTGATATTTGGCAGCTGCGAGATGAATCTGGCTTATCTGATGCCAAATGCGTGCAGTACATGTGTGTGGCAACTGTCTTCACCAAAAAAAGATAGGCTCAACAGTATTTGTTATATTTTCCTTCTACTATTTCTACCCCCAGGAATATAACTTTTCTCTATCGCTAACCATTTTATTTTTCAGTCTTTATATGGCTACAGTAAATATGCTGAAGCGCTGCACTATGTCACCAGACCTATTGTTTGGTCTCAGTCTGGCAGCATCTCTGCATACATCCCCAAACTTAGCATAAAACCATTTTCCTGCCTTTTTGTACACTAGACTACTGCTTTTTGAAGTTGTCTACAATAATTTTGATTATTCGGTTTTTCTACTTACTGAAGTGTAGCGTTTGATAATTTATAGAACAGTTCACTTACCTACAGGGCTTTCCACCATATAGCTCTACTTGTCCCACAACTCAAACCAGTGGGTTACCAGTAAGTAACTGATGTGGTCCCCAGACCACTTCTGACTGTGTGGAAAAGGTGCGTTGAAGCTAGTAAGGCATGCCCATTTTGTACAGAAGCCTCTTCTGTGGAGGTGATTTACCTGTAATTTGTATGACCAAATTTAGTAATAATGTAGAGGCTTGGAATAGCCATCTCAGCCCATTTAAGATAACTAAAGTTGTCAAAAGAATCATGTTTTAAAAGTGACTATCCCTGTCAAACAGAATGACAGAATCACAATATCACAGAATCACAAAGTAAGCTGAGTTGCAAGGGACTCACAAAGATCATCGAGTCCAACTCCCAGCCCCTCACAGGACCATGCCCCAGAGTCACACCAACTGCCCGAGAGCATTGTCCAAAAACATCTTGAACTCCGTCAGGTTGATGCTGTGACCACTTCTCTGGGGAGCCTGTTCCAGTGCCCAATTACCCTCTGGGTGAGGAACATTTTTCTAATACCCAGCTTAAACCTTCTGTGACACAACTTTAGGCTATTCCCTCAGGTCCTGTCCTTAACAGAAAGCTTGGGGTATTATCTCAAATGTAGATACTTTAAATTTGACTGAAGCCCATTTTGTTGACCTGGCTCAAACCCTAACACTGCTTGGTAAGCTAATCCACACTGCAGCAGACCAGGAAAGCTGCAGGGGCCCTTCTGGGTCTCCTTTCAGTGCTTGGAAAAAGAAAGGTCCTGTGTCCCATGGAGCCAGGGCAAGGGATTCTCCCCAGGCTTTAAGGAGAAACAGAATCAAAAAAATCTGCCAAAATTACAGGTTTCTGAATTTCAAATAATGGCAGACATGATCTTGGTTGTTTTACAAGAGTGCAAGAAGGTCATCTGGGGTCAAAGCAAGGTCTCTACCAGTAGTCTATCTTTCTAAGTAAAGTATACCTAAGGAAAGGATAATAAGAAATGGAGCTAATCCAGGTTTTCTGGTTACATTCAGTGCTGGAAATAAATATCAAGAAGTCCTCTGCTTCTACTTCCTTTGTAGCGTTCTCTCAGCTTTTCTCATTTTCAGAGGCATCCCCACTTCGGTGGACTTAGGTTAGTAATGGATATCTCAATATTTTTTAAGGCAAAAAATTTGAATTCAGAACTAATGCTAAACAGAAATAAGCCACCACAATGCCATACTCTGTCCAAATTTCATCATTAGAAGCCTGGCTGAGAAAACAGTGCAAGTATTCCACAGTATTTTTGCAATCCTTAATCTCTCTAATTTCCTCTACTAGGGTTAAAACAGTCAAAAAGAAGATGACTTTTCAGTGATTCCCAGCCACAGCAGCAAACATAGTTTGCAAAAAATAACACATTTTATGGAGTCAAATAGCAGGTTTTTGTAGGTCTTATCAAACTACATTAAACAATTTTATCCCAGCTTTTCCAAAGCAGATGACTAGCAAACACTCTTCTGGAGCTGTCCTGCATGGTATCTGCTAATATTCATGCACTGAAAAATTATTTTGACATATGGAACTATGTAGGGTAAATTGGAGTCCTGGTTAAAAATAATGATATTAATATTAATTAATTTTAAGATGTGGGTGATAAAAGCTATATATGCCAAATAGAATAAAAGACAAGTTGATGAGGGAAAAATGCTTTTAAGAGAGTACCACTAAAACCTGTGGCTGATCTTTCATGAGACTGAGCCTCTCTTGAAGGGTATACTGAATACTTGATGTGATCACCACGGTCCTCAAGGATGTAGGCAAGCAGAGCAACATCATACACTGTGTTCTTAGTTTTGGCACTGGTCCTTGTGTCACCTTTATAAAGGGCTGCTATGAACAATAAACGGGGTATGTCTGTCTTCTGTCACAGTGTTCCTACTCTCAGAAAACCTCTGTGGAAACTTGGTGCAGTCCAATCACCCTAATCCATGCTTTAAAAGATCACACGCAAAAGTTCACAGGGTTCACGTCCAACAGATGCAATGGCTCTTCCTCACCCAAAACAAGATGTATGGAGTCTAATCTTAGGTCTTCCATGGTTATTGGATCAGGTCCTAAGGTGAAGCAACATCCTGGAATGCTGGAGTAGAAAATAGCTGTGAGCAAGTCCTGAGAAAGAACAGTTTCTGAAAATGCAGTCTATATGAGAAAGTCTGTCCTTGAAGCCTCTCTTGTCTAAACAAATTATTTTCCCACAATAATCTGGTAAACTGTCTGGTATGCACTGGAGTTTGTCTATCTATAGAAAGAGACTTGAAAAACTCTTGAATGTGTCCAAAAAATACTGAGCTAAGTTGATCCTTTTTATTCATCAGCAAGTAGCTCTGTGTCACTGCATGAACATCCCACTGTAACACTCCTATCTGCAGTGGCAAACGAACAGCAAGTCAGATGCTGCTCTTAGCAAAGTCAATAGGAACATTTACGTTGATGTCAGTGGGAGCGTTTACATTGATCTCAAAGGAATGAAGATTGGACCACCAGCAGTGAGATGCCGTTCTTCCAGAAATGAATCTAAAATACAATAAAAGCTGTAGGAATGTCCCAGACCTTCTTTGCTTGAGCTTGCAAGTGTTTTAGAGGTAAGGTTCTGACATCAGTGTTTTAAAAATGTGGTGCAGTGTTCTTTGCATAATATTCAGGCCTATTGTCTGCTCTCATTTTTTACATAGAACACACTGTAAGCATCTGCATTTCATCACTTCCATCTCAAGGAAGACAGTTCTGTTCAGGTCGTCTTTTTCATTACTTGAATAATGTATATCATAAATGAAAAGTAAGTTCAAATAAGCTTTACAAGAAAACCCTCTACCCTTACACACAAGGACTGATCAGAAGGCTAAGTGAAAAAAATAATGGCCTGTATCTGGCTTTAAAGATTTTAAACAAAAAATGCACATAAGCTGTGTTAAGAAGAAAGGGTACCTATCTGATTGGATTAATGCATCCGTATAATTAAACATGTAAAAATTTTACAGGATAATGATATTATGGGCTTTAGTCTTCCTTAGAAGAACTCATCCTGTTCAACCAATGCCATGTAAGTAAAAAGGAGATAATGAAAAATACACATAGTCATAGTAAAAGTAAACCTTTATTCTGCAAGTACTTTAAGTAAGGCTCCTCAGAGGCTTCACATATTGTAGGACTTCGAGATAGCTATCTGCATCTGAATCATTTCAGAGAGCTTAACATACCTCTGTAGATTGTGGAGGAGAGTTAAAAAATTGTCAGAGTAAAGAAAAAGAGCATTAAAATCAACACTGAACATTTTTCTCTTTTTGTTTTTTTTTTTTTTCTGAACTTTTGAACTGATTTTGCTGAAGATTGAGATCATCTTCAGTAAAAAGCAGGAAGAAAAGTGAAAGTTCTATTTCCCCTATCCTTCCCAGCCAGCCTCAGTAATTCCCCAGTTTCTATTGCATATTAGCTTCATTCATCCTTTTTTCACTCCACTCTGAAGACAGTATGCCAGAGAGAGCATGGTTTTGTGTCCATAGAGTCGATGATTTTTCATTCATTGTCTCTGAAACAAACATGAGGATGTGTTAAGTTTGGTCAAGCACAAACTGGAACAAAAAATCACAGGCTTTGGATAGGTCTGAACCACCTGTGGGTCCCAAGGTGTGCCATCAGGCATTGTGCAGACTTTACTAATGAATCCTGTGGTAGTTGAAGGTAGGCCAGGACAGAGAAGGCTGACTGCTTGCTTTGTGTTCAACAGAGCATTAAAGTGCCTCCTTTAAGCAGGAGTCAAGAAGCAGAACTAATAAACATCAGGTTGGAAGAAGGTAGATCTTGCAGCCTATCTCTTGCTATAACCTTATTCCTAGGACAGGCTCTATCAACAGTCTGAGAGCCATGGGATTGAGAAGATTTTCCTAATGAGCAGTGACCATCATCCAGACAGTCAGTTTGCCAGGACAGGATTTTATTTCATGTTTTAAACCAATGAATTTTGTGTAGTCTCACATCATACTTTAGGTAGGAAGGCAAGGAGGATTTTAATTAGTGAAAAGCTGAATTTCAGCAAAGAAATGTAGAAGCATTGTTTACCTACACTGTGTATATGAGCTTAGTGTAGAAGGGGGAAAATGTCCTTACAAGTTCTGTTAGTACTAGACATTTCAGAATCTTGGATACAACTGGCCTTTCATCATCTTCATCTATATTTCATTTATAAACTTTGCAGTGTGGGATATCTGCTGAGTGAAAAGTAGTGGGTAGTTAGGTAGCAATACTGCACAGTTGGATGGCTCTCACAGCAGTCACTCCTTTAAAAGTACACACACGCTTGCACCCAGTGCCACCCATAAATTTCCCCTTTGTAATTTCAGGAAAAATTGAGTAGAAGCCCTTATTTTTAGCAATTATTGGTTTCTAATCTGCTAGAGCCAGAAATCTGCGCTGCCATTAGTTCACCTCCAGACTTCACATTGCTTTGAACAGGAATTATGCAAGGAAGTCAATTGCAGGAATGGACACTTCATAGCAGTTTAAATGAAATGAGCTTTTGCAATGAAGAAATGAACCCAGAAGCCAATCTAAGCCAAGAAAGGCACATTGACATCCTGAGTGAGACCTGACCTGAAAGGATAGAACATCAGATGCAATTGTAATTTTTCAGTTTTAAGAGACAGATTAAGTACTGAAAGCAGCTGGCAAAATGATAGAGATTATTTACAAGTATTCTTGTCTTTTTCTTGAGCTGGGTCTTGTTCTGAAGGTCAAGAGACAGTCCTACTGCTGCTCAAAAAGAACTTTCTGGACACAAGACTGAGCCCATGTTGTTGGTAAAGCTGAGTGTTTTAGTTTGTCCTTTGTATAACAACCCCTCAGACACTCAACACCAGCCTTCTAGACCATCTAATGGGAAGAGGAAAGACAGGCTGAAAATATCTGTTTTTTCAGTAGAAGCTTCTCCTCCCCTGACTCTCAATGTTCCTTCAAGGACGCCGAGTTTATTTCCTTAAGGAACAAGTTACTGGGCTTATGATTTAATGAACTTCAGGAGATCATCTGCTCACACATCATGACTCCCCCCAACCCAGTAATGTCTTGGAGCCACAAGAGTTCTCTGCAACTGAATGAACAAAGACTTCCCAATGAAAATCTGTTTGCAAGGGTAGACCTATTCTATCTGTCCATACAAACTATGGTGGGGAGTGAGTGTGGAGAGGTGTTGCACTACCTTTCAAGGGAAAACCCAGCACGTATTTGTCCTCAGAGCAGATCAGAGTGCAGATCTTGCCCCAGACTCAACTCACCAGCCTACTGCTGTTGTGATTAGATCAAAGAGGACTTAGGAATTATCTAAGTGCAGTTAAGATTAGAGTTTCTTAATAATCTTGGAGGATGTTATAGACAGCTCTAGGTGAACTTCTGTTTGACCTTCAGGAAGGAAAAAGGCCAGTATCTCTTCATGACTGCAGTACTTAATATTATTAATTATATATGATTACATTGCACATGATACATACATGACTGTGCCTCTTAAAATATACCAGTTTATGAGTACTTACCTCCTCAAAATCAGTCCCCTTTAATGTTTCATGTAAATCATCTCAAGATTACATCACATTTCATGAACCACACAAAATCATAAGTGGATCCTGAAAAATGCAAGATGAAAGTATTTTTCTGACTATGGTCCAATGGTTCAACAGGAAAAAGAAAACCAAATATATCAAATCTAAAATAATAAAAGTAAACAAATGCATCCCACCCTCAACCCTAAAACAAGCCAAAATATGATGTCAGGATTTCTTGTCCTGG
Source organism: Eulacestoma nigropectus (assembly GCA_013397775.1). Taxonomy (NCBI): domain Eukaryota; kingdom Metazoa; phylum Chordata; class Aves; order Passeriformes; genus Eulacestoma; species Eulacestoma nigropectus. The sequence continues at coordinate 263,465 of VZTE01004537.1, forward strand.
GAGAGTCTTCTGGACAGTTACTTATGAGGATTTCCACTTCTCAGTGACAGAACTGTATTACAATAATTGGATTTCTGGATAGCAAATGTGACACACATAAGGACAGGTTTCTCTTTATATGCAAGTATTTTTTAGTTTTTGAAACATCCTTCTCCTAAAAGCTGTAATTAAAGACTGAATTTTTGTCTCTTGCAACAAAAAATTGTAAATGTAAATAGTGAACAGATTTACATTGGTATTACTATACTTTTATTCAATTAAGCTTCACAATGTTACCTGCTTTTGTCCTATCTGATATCATTGTCTGGAGCATGCTTCACAGAGTAACTGAATTAGTAAAAGCATACCATACGAACCATGATAATTTTGAAATAATATTACAGCCAGAGAAAACATCGAGAGTCACTGTCTAGCATGCCTTACAAACAGGAAATCAGAATGAACCCAGAAAAAACTCTGCTTTATAATATATTGTTCTACTTTACACTCCAGTGGTCTTTTTTAACTGTAAGACACTTGGCAAACATGAGACAAGACGTTATAATGAACTTCCTCTCTGATTCATGGCACTTTTTTTACCCAAGCTGCTGATAGAGTAATTGATAGAAAGAGGTGAGTAACCTTTCTAGTTTCATGAATGGAATCATGATGCTGTTCAGTCTGGAGCTCAAAGAAGGAACTAACATTGATTTGTGGGTAAACTGTGAGATAGTGTCAGAAGAATAAAAAAGCAATTTTTTAGCTTTCCTTAAATTTCACTTCAGATATCCCAAGGATTTGTGATTTCACTAAACAAGTGAAAACGATTTACAGATAAGTGAATTTTTCTTAAATGGACAGTTCTGCTGCTCTTTAAGTAAAGATCGGAATTATGCTTGTACCAAAACGAGGTATGTGGCAGTGGTTACTGCCAAGATGAGGCCCTCTCTGTGACAGGCTGCATTTCCTGGTCCAACACAGAGTGTGGGAGGAAAAATGTTCTGCCTTAAGTGGAAGAGCTCTGTTTTTTCATCATCTAAATTCTTTCATTCCTGCACAAGAGTGGGACTCACTTCACTTACCTTTAACCACCTTAATGTTAATTGTTTGTTTTAAGCTAGTCATCTAGGCTGCCTCTATAATTAATGGGTAACTATAAGCACTTCCAGAAGGCAATCATCCTATCCTAAAATAGCTATTTTAGATAGCACTTTATTCCTAGCTAAATTAGCCAGCTTAAGCTGCTTAGTTCTGGTGCCTAAATCAGATAAAATGAACCTCAAACCAAGAATTAGCAAAGAATTGAAAGGCCAGTGAAAGCATCAAGACTTGCACAGTGACAATACAAGTATCTGTTGAATAAAGCAACAGTCCAAAGTCTTCTAAGAAAGCAGAAGAAATTCATGCTTAGCAAACTTGCCTGGGCTGGTAGAAATATCTGGGCAGGACTCCTCATGCTGCAAGATTCTTGTGAGCAATAAAACACTAGTGCTGACAGAGACATCCATATTGGATAAGCCAATAAAAGCTTTTACAGAAAAGCAGAACTGGTACTCTAAAAAACCCATATTTTACATTAAACTATAGTTTGTACTCAGCTTAACTCCACCTGCTAACAGTGTCAGGCCTTCAACATGGAGGAAGACTCTGCCAAAATATGTTGTCCTGATCCAGCCTTCAAAGCCTTTGCATTTAGAGCAATAGTTAATGAGATAAGAGGACTAGGATGTGCAGAAGAATCCACATACCTTGGGCCAGGTATGAGCTGGCAAGATGGGAAAGTATGTGGTATGAAGCCACCGTATGGCTTCTGGGCATGAATGATGTACTGGCCACAGCTCTGCCACAAAAAAGAAGACAAGATTCTTGAAAAATAACTCAAAGTTCATATGCTCTGTAAAAAAATTACTTGCTTGAGGAGATGAGTTTAGAAGTAGGAAGACTAACTCATGTCCTTGGGAGATTGGGTGCGTATCAAGTGATAAAAGGAGTGGAGTGTGATGAAGTCAATTACTCAGCTGACGGTTTCAAAGGCACAGCATTGCATTTATGTGGGAAAACGTTGCATTTTGAAATCTAGTTATTGACATCAAAGAGTTGTAGATGGAACCAGGTCTGATTCTCCTTTTGTTCACACAGCTGTACGTAAAAATACCAAACAAACATGATGCCGTTAAGTGAGCAAACCTGACAAGGTTTTCTGTGGACACTGGGTGCAGACACAGGTGCACTTGCTCTGCCCACCCTGGAAGAAGAGAGTGCCTGGGAGAAGGGGTGCTTTGCTGGGAGAGGTAGGCCCTGTGTGAGGCTACTGCATTCACACGATGTCCCAAGCAGGTCTGGCCCATGCGTTGTTGACTTGTGGAGTGGAGACAATGCAACACTTCTCTATATACTTGCACTGTTATGTATGGAATTGAGAGCAGAACTTGGTTCAACACAAATGTTAACACTGAAGCAATAGGAATCTTACTTCAACACCCCAAAAAAACCCAGGAGTCTGGTCAATCCCCAATGCATGCCCTGTCTGAGATCAATGGAGATAGACAGCAATCTCTGGGTCAACTACTCATTAAATAGGTGTTTCCAAAAGACGCAGAACAACACAGTCTCTGCTTCTCTCCACAGACTGAAAAAGAAGCTTTGGACTAGATAGCCAGCCCTTAGAAAGTCAACAACAAGATGAATCCAGTCCAAAGTACTATTTTAAGGCAAAGATGTACCAGTAATTTAACTACAAGTATTCTTCTAAAGCTCTTGTAGTTTCCCCAAGCCAAATGTCACAACCCTTGGAAATTCAGTGCTCAACTTAAGTATAACAGGTATCTCAAAATATTTGGGTAGAGAAATGCAGTGAAGACGTATGAATAACTTTAACTGCTTTCCGAAGTACTGAACAGAAATACACAGCATGAAAATACACAGCATGATTGTAGTGCCAAATTAGACCAACTGATTTGCAAAGCCATATTACATTACTTTTTATATCTCACAAATATCCAGGCACAAATAAAAACTTAACAACTTATTCCCATAGATTTTTTTATATTAATGAATTCTTTGCTTTACTTACAAGTTTTTAAATAAAAATTTATACCTCATTGCTGATAATAATTTGGTTATATGCTGTATCAAGTTACATTTCCTATGTCAAAAAACACACACGACTGTAGTAAGATTAAAGCAGAACAGAGTAGGAGCACATTCATATACTCATGCACAAGAGTTGAGGGAGACCAATGAAAGGAAAAATCACATGTATGGTCTAAAAGCAGTATATCAGCCATTTTGTGGCCCTCTCCATACAAGGAGAGCTCCACAGAGTTTGGCAACACATGAAAAAATGACATAATTGACTGAAGTGCAGCATTTTTTTAAGAAGTTTCTGCCTAGAGCAAAAGGAAAGAATATATTCCTGAACAGATAACTTGTGTCCTTGAAGGGCCATGAGATGCAAGAATCATTTTTATGGTATCATTTTTCTTAATCTGGTTAATGTCTGAATAGGAGATAAATAGCTTTATAATGAATAATAATAATTATCACATAAATAATTGCTTAAAGCAATTTTTTGGCTGTCATGGAAATTAGGACATCTAAATTATCTTAAGAATAAGGAAATTCTGACAATATATAAAAGGATTTTGAGGGAATGTCTAAAAAACAATGAAGTGTGTCAAAGATTATATGTCAGTTGTGCCTGTGTTTCATGTTGCTAAATGAGACAGGATGGCATGCTGGGAATACTTTTTAGGCTTTCTATTACACATAGGAGAGTACAAATTAATGAAAGTTTAAGTTTCTGAAAAGTGTATATACCTCTACTGGAAATGTTTATTTTTGCCAAATAAAAAGCATTAAAAGTGACCCAGTGGAAAAGGACCTGTGGGTGCTGATTGGCACCTGTTTGAACATGAGTCAGCATGTGCCCAGGTGGCCAAGAAGGACAATAGCATTCTGGCGTGTATCAAAAATAGTGTGACCAGAAGGATGAGGGCAGTGATTGGCTCCCTGTTCTTGGCACTGGTCAGACCACACCTCGAACCCTGTGTCTAGTTTTGGGTCCCTCACTACAGCAAAGACACTGAGGAGCTGGAGCATGTCCAGAGAAGAACAATGGAGCTGGTGAAGGGTTTGGAGCACAAGTCCTATAAGGAGTGTCTAAAGGGAGCTGGAGAAGAGGAGGTTCAGGGGTGTCCTTATTAGTTGGGGGTTGTGGCAAGGTGGGGTTCGGTCTCTTCTCCCTGGAAACTAGCAGCAGGACAAGAGGACATAGCCTGAAGCTGTATCAGGAGAGGTCCAGGCTGGACACCAGAAAGTTTTTTTTTCACCAAAAGGGTGTTTAAGTGTTGGAAAAAAGGGTGTTTAAGTGTTGGAATGGTCTGCCCAGGGAGGTGGTGAAGTCACCATCCCTGAAGTATTCAAGAAAGGACTGGGAATGGCATTTAGAGCTATGGTTCAGATGATGTGGTGGTGTTGGGTCAAAGGCTGGACTTGATGATCTTGGAAGTAATTTCCAACCTCAGTGATTCTTTGAAAAATGCAGACTGAAGCATGTAAACTGAAATTAGATAGAAGAGTACATAAATTGGGGAAATACGCATTAAAAGCTTATTTCTCAATGTTCAAAGCTGTGGAAAACTGCCATTGAACTGCCATATTCACAATACTCACACTTAAAGATGTAGCTAAAACATGAAAATCAGAATTGGCATTACAGCTACAGTGAGGTTACTGATGTGCTGCTTGCCTAGAGAAGGTTATATTACTTTTATATAGCTAACATCTTTTTCTTTACAATTTTGTTGTTTCTTTTAAATGCACACAAAATATTTTTCTTCAGAAGAAGACTGAAGAAATCATGAATCATACATGACAGCTGTCAGTTAAGCATTTCTAGAAGACACCCAGATACCATATTGATGGAAGCACTCCAAGAAGCTGGAGAAAACAGTCCTGTGCTATCAGGAAAACTGATGTGATGGTCTAAGAGATGTTTTCTGAATTTTAATATTTGGGAATTTGTGATCTAGAGCTGACTTATCCCACAAAAAACCACATGAAACTCATAGGCTACTGACACTAAGAAAGACATGATAGCTTTAAAATGTGACTAATGATAGAAATGTAGGGGGGAAAAGTGAAGATGCCAGCATGCTCACACATGTAAGGGTAAGTATCCTTCTTAATTCATTAAAACACAGTAGAAACCATAGAATCACCTAACCACATGTATTCCTTGCACTATGTAGCAATACTGTGCTTTCCAAACTACATTTAAGGATCTCCTAACATAAAAATTTTGCTTCAAAATTCAATTTGTACCATATATTAATATCTTATTTGGGGATACTCTGGAGCTCATTTCGGAAGGCATGAAGCTGTACACTTTCTTAACACAGACACATCAGTTCAGCCCATGCTCCTTTACCATCTGGCATCAATGCTTTGTGTGGCATTGCTATATAACCTGTAGAGACAGGGATGTTCCATTTGTGAGAAACTCATTGATGGTGGAATAGCATCAAAGCTAAGGAAACTGCTTCTGCCATTTTAAAAAGGTAGCATGTTTTCACCTTTTTAGGGGTTTGAAAGGAACAACAGTGATCTCCCTGTTTCCCTTCGAGGGTTTTGGGAAGACTGTGACAAGACTGTATAGGAAGGATTAAGCCCTTGTGAAATTCCAAGAAGCTTTTTTGATCTTGGCAATGAGATTGCTCTAGAGGAATTTGTGCCATCAGCCTGGAGAGAAACAGAAACCAGAGAAGTAGGAGGGACTCAAGAGCAGAAAAAAAGATTGCTATACTCAAAACCAGTAGCCAACAGTCATCACCTATTTGTTTCTGGTCCGTATCTGGGATTCACTGGGATACAGTTGTGACAATAATTGTGAGAAAGGTATTATTATCAACATGCTCAAAGGTAGCCTTTACAGTGACCAACCAAACACAAAAGGCATCATAAGGTTTTAGCTCCTTATTCTCATTTCCCTGCTTTGGTGTAGGTGCCAGTCCAGGCAGGTAAGGATGGGGAATGAAGACAAGTAGCATCATGTTACTGCGGAGACAATCAAGAAATGGGGCAGGGTAAATCCTTTGACTCTTCCCTCTCCAATTCAAACCTGTCTTTAAATGTGTGACTGCATTACTGAGTTGATCTCCATGTAAAAAAGTATGAGTTAAGCTGTCTTTTGCAGTCACAGAGAAAAGTAGTTATTTGTGAATGATGATGCAAATGTGTCAGAGCAACATCAAGATAAGCTTACCACAGTACCCTCATCTCCTCCATGACATGTTCTGAACTGGTAAATTCTTTGTCTCTTCCCCTTCTCTTCTTCCCCCCATATTTCAACCCTAACTGTACCTTCCTATCGTGTTTCCTCTAATGGCTCTGACACTCACATGAGTCCATGGTAAATCAGTTCAGAGTACCGATTGGGCAGAAAGTGAACCCACCAAAAATTGTAAATGAGGTTCTGCCAGTGCAGTAAGCTGAGCTGCCTCACAGAGGAGTCAGACAAAAACCAGAATGGGTACCAGGGAAGAAAGCAGGCAGGGACAGGAGACAGGGCTGCCTCGTTTGGGGGTAATAAGCTGTTTCACCAGCTCAGCTCTCGTTTTTCACTATAAGCCTGCCAAACAACCTTTGAGCCAACGCTAAGTTCAAAGGGTAGCGGTTCTACATCTCTGTGACAGTGTTCAACCAGAAAGCTAGGAACAAATCACAAGTGCCTGTCCACAAGAATAAATGGCTAAGTTGTGTAGTGAACTGGTATTTTTCCCTCTCAGGGAAGTAAAATGCTAAATAACACACTTCACAGATCCCTAGAGCCACTGCCACAAAAGGACATTCTACATATTCTATATTATAATCTAAATATTTCAATAGAAATCTGCTTAGAGTTGCTTTCTGCCCACCGGTGTTGGTTTAACACAGCCTGGTTTTTAGTGGGTGGGAAAAGCGGCTCGAAACTTCTAATATGTCTGGCACAGAGCCAATCGCTGAAGGCTCTGACGATGGGCAGGTCACTAGCCCAATTAGAGAAGTTGGTAACGCCTCTGTGATGACATATTAAAGAAAGGAAAAAGCGTGGGAAGCTCTCTTTCTTCCAAGGGGTGGTGAGGCTGCTGCTGGGGCCCGTCCCGGGGTGGGGCCTGCCGGGGCTCATCCCAGGGTGGCTGCTGGGGCCCTGCCGAGGCCGGGGCCGGCGCCGGCAGGGACCACGCGGCCAGGGCCGCCCGTGTGGTGCCGGCAGGGACTTTGTGGCCAGCAACAAAAACACAGCAAACAGTTCCCCAACATGGAACACAGACAAGCTCGACCTTTTCAGCACAGAGAAGCTCTATAAGAGCTTTTCAATTAATAGGACTTGGGAACTGTAATACCTATAGACAACAATTTTCTTCTGAGTCAGAGAAAAGGAAAAAATGAGGAGACGTGAGGAGACCCAACAGCAGCACTAAGGTCAGTGAAAAGGAGAGGGAGGAGGTGCTCCAAGCATCGGAGTCGAGATCTGTCTGCAAGCTGTGGTGAGGACTACAATACAACAAATTATTTCCGTGTAATTCATGAGGTGCATGGGGGGATGCAGAGATCCACTTGCAGCCCGTGAGAAAGAGTGCTCACGTTGGAGCACGTGGATGCTGAAAAGCTGTACTCTAGTGAGGAACTCGAACAAAGAGAGAAGACCCTTGCTTCTAGAGATAACAGAAAGAGAACCCTTCCTTCCAAACTAGAACAGCTCATCCTTAAAAGACTAAACCCCATGAACTAAGATGACCCATGCTAGGCAGTTGTGGGAAGACTGCTTGGCCCCTGGGAGGGACTCATGTTACAGCAGATCAGGCGGGCTGCTGTTCGTGAAAATTAGAACCACACTAGAGAAATTCGTAGAGAACTGTCTCCCGTGGGAAGGACTCCACTGCACAATAGAAGAAAGAACTGTTTTCCCTGAACGAACTGAAGAAAGATTCTTAGAAAGTGAAAGACTGACCAAAATCCCATGTTTTATCTCCTTGCGCGGTCAGTGGAAGGAGGGAGGGACTGGGAAAGAAATGTGTTCTAAACGTTTATTTTAGGCCTCATTACCCTTTTTAGTTCTAATTCTGTTAATAATAAATTTTCTTTATACTGTGTAAGTTTTGAGCCTGTTTTGCCCTTGAAATGTTTTTCCCCTAATCCCTAACTCTTGAAGTTTTCATTTTAATTTCCTTTCCTCTACTTAGCTATGGCAGAGGAAAATGAGTAAATAGTTTTTTGTGGGTGCCTGGCGCTTAGCCAGCCTCAAACCATGACACTGCCTCATCTACCTGGATTTAATTTTCCTGTAAACAATACAAAAAGAAGGGAGAAATGCACCTCACTGGTCACAGTCTTCATGGGAGTTCCCCTCCTCTCCAAACCCCTCAGACCCATGAACTTGATTTGCACCTCCTTCTTCGTGTAAGAAAACCAACTGACTAGTATTTTCTTCTGGTCTGGACAAACAGAATTGAAATAAACATTTATTTTTGAGCTAACTTTCGGCTTGATTTGGTTTTAAGCAACAAAATATTTTTTTCCCGTGTTTTAATGCTCTTATGAAAATGAGAGGAGTGAAAATCTCACAACTGGACTATGTGGGCAAATTACAAGTTTCAAATGAGATACTTTTTACATTGAAAATATGTTTAAAATATTCGAAGAATTTCTGCCAACTTTAAGCAAGATGTGCCTAAGCATCAGCTCACAATGGTGTAACATTTTCAGTATTTACATATCTTTGTTTTCTGGCCAAGTGCAAAGAGTGCTGGAAGTTACCTGCTCAGTCTCAAATTAGTCAAGATCGATATTAGTTGTGAAACATTTGTGGGACTAAATTACTTTTCCATGCTGGGATGCCATGCTTACTGCATAACATTCATCTGGAATATAATTGGTCTCTCAGAAAATGTGTCCGGGAGGAGCTTCTGCTCTGTGTCAGTTTATCAAGAGAGCTGCTGGGTGGTGAAAGAGTCTGGGAGTTTAGGAGTTGGGGATCTGTTGAGTCTTCTCATCAGCTCAGGATCATGCTGCCAAGGAAGGAGGCTGGTGATCTGCCAAGAACTCAGCTCTGAATCAACTGCAACTATATCAAAATAGTCCTAACTCTGGAATATTTCACTCTCAGTTTTGATAAATTGGCATTTTTCATTGGAGTAAACGCTTCAGTTGAGTATTCAGGTGAGCTCTGCTACAACCAGTCAACTTCAGCTGAAGTAGGGACCCTGAAAATCTCCATGGCATTTTCTTTTAATTCTGCCATATCCATTCAAAAACCCATATGCATCTTTTGACTGTTTATTCTCACTGAAGGATTCAAAATTATACATGTCAGCCACATGTATCCCCACTTGCTCCTAAGTATCTGTAGTAGTGAGAAGCTCGGATTAGTTGCCCACAACTCCTCTGCTGCAGTGACCTCCAGTGGGAAGCAGCAGAAAATGGGAGACTATATGGATAGCAAACCAGCATTGCCAAGTTCAGAAAGGTCACAGGAGATGCATGACTCTTAGCAGCTGTGTGCAGGATTGCGGGGAGAAATGTGCACTGAATGGAGTCAATCACGAGCATTGTTCAGACGAGATGGCCTTAGGAGGCCCAAGGTTCATGCCAACACAAACTTGGAGAATCACAGTTGCTCTGGATCTCAAAGTTGAGAAAACAAATCCCTGTTCCACTGTTGGTTATATATGGCACTAATTTATAGCACATCTCAACTCCCCTGAGGCTGAAAGGGCCTTTCATGACCATTATTTTCAACCTCATTCAAACTCGGAGCCCTAAAGAGAAAACTTGAAGTAGAACAAAACACTGGCCACAATTTTCTTCCTCAGTGAAGTATTCTCTTCTCCTTGGAGGTCTCTACCTGCCCCTTCTCTCCAATTAGGTGAAAATTTGTCTTGCTTGGGTCAACCAATGTGGCTGCTTCTCTGATCTGAGTACAGGACATGAATTCTCTCCTCCACTTGTCTCATCTCTGGGTATGTTCAATGAAGAAAAGGAGAACTTGCTGCTGATTACAAGAGATGCTCAAGCTGCTGTGAAGCCTCTGCTTTTTACTGCCCTTAACATAATTTGTTTGTGAATCACTCACACAGAGCATCATGAAATTTGTGCTTCTAAAAATGTTTGAAATGAATATTCCAGAAATTCGTATAAAACAATGTGATGTTGGCATCCCATTTGCTATAATAAAATACCTAAAAATTACAATATGCCTAACTTCAGTGAACACATGCTTTTTCTTACTATTAAGCCATTTATCAGCTTTAATACTCAGTGTAATTTCTATGTGACTGTAGTCTTCCTGTAGTTTCTCACTGTATCATTTTATGGCTGTTTCTGTTCTGTTTAATATTTGCTTATTTTAGTTTAAATCTCTAGAGCGGAACTCACAAACCAAACAAATACTCATAGAAAATAGAGAGCAGCTCAAATGTCCTTGGAGACACTCAATTTTTTGTTTGCTACCATTTGTCATCCTCTGCTCAGAGAGAGATCAACAGTTTTTAGCACACAGATCAATATTCTCTTAACCCAGACCTAATCTAAGGAGAGTTTCCCCAGGTTTCACCTTGGCCTACTCCTATGTGCCATAGTTGCCCTTTTTTTCAGCAATAATTTTGTCTGTGTAAGACAGCAATTTTTCATCCTTTGGTCAAAACTGGTGACAAAAGAGGGAATAATGGTTCCTGACATATCAAATGATAGATTTGACACATGGCATGCTGAGCTGGGAGCTTTCACGTGCCAAAGTAGAAAGACAGATAAGCAGCCTAATGGCCCTCCTGACATTGCTGCCTCTTTTTTTTTCTCTAGTATACCAAAACAGCCTGTGCATTTTTTTTTCCTTCTTCTTTTTTTTCTTTTTCTTTTTCTTTTTCTTTTTCTTTTTTTTTTTTTTTTTT
>VZTE01004537.1:274425-338952 GCA_013397775.1 Eulacestoma nigropectus
TTTTTTTTTTAATAACTCTGGGCAGGAAACGAGGAAATGCACTCTGCTTCAGCCCAAAATAAACATTTCCCTGTCCTGTAAAATGATCAATCTATGCCCTTTTCCTCCAGCACAGTAAGGGCAATACAACATGCTGCTTGAGGAAATACTAACAAATATAGCCAGTGAGAGAGAAACAGATGGGACTAAGAAATTAAACCAGCAGATTTCTGGAAGGTATTCAAAGAGGAGAGTTTATAATACTAAAACAGAACTGCTCTTTAATGTTTTTTTTTTAAAGCAATGTTCATCAAGATTTACCTTCAGCAGGGCTCACACTGTCCCTGCTAAATCCCCTGGAGGAATGATAAGAAAGGTCCCTTTTGGTACCACTCTGGCAAAAGTAAATCAAATTTCACAAAAGCCAGTGCCAGGCTGGAGATAGACAGGCTGCAAGTTTCTCTGTCTTTGGTACTCTGGGACAAACACAGCAGTCTGTGTACCATGGGGCATGGCTCCAGGCATGGGATCGTGTTACATCTTTACACACAAAAGCTTCTTTCAGAATCTAAACTAACAAAACAGGAACAACTTTTATTCCTGTATGGTTTCCTCTGGAGCATGTGTTCACATTTAAAATCCTGACCTATGTGTCATTTGCTTGCATTCAAAGTTATTTGTATTGCTTTGGTATTACAAAGCAACAGCCAGTCCTAACCTTGCTTACTTACCAATAGCCTATAGACTTCGGCAAAACGTTGTTTGTTCTCCTCTAGTGTTGGTTCATAAATACTTTTTCTCTCACTTTCTTTTTTTTGCCCCCTTTTCATTATGGCCAGACAGTTGAGTTAGCAGCCAGCTTATTTTTCTCCACAGCAATAGTTCTATGGACATATGAAATGAGATCCAATAAAGGAAGAAAACAAAATGAATCCAAAGAAAATATTTTACTCACAAGATCATCAAGCATCGGAATCCAATGTTTGTCACCCTACATTTAAAAATATCATAGTGTTTAAATGTTCTGGGTTATTTCTTTACAATTTTCATAAATGTTTAAATAGATATGTTATACATAAGGGAAACATTATATATATATAAATCAAATGCTTGGGGCTTTTTTTTCCTTCCTTGTAATGCAATTTTTTTTACCCTTTTCCCCTTGATGAAAAACATTTTCCCTAAAAGTATATGCACTGGCACATTCTATGGGACTTTTCACAGTTTCTACATATTTGACATTTCAGCCAAATCTGCAAGTAGTAAGAAATGAGATTGAAGAATGTGAAACTACAAGAAATTTTTCTCATACTTTCCACCAATAACTGAGAAGAGAAAATCGATCTTTTAAAGTGTAAAACCAAAGCAAGCCATAAATGAGACACCAAGACAAATAAAAATCCATTTTTAAAATAATTTTGATTGCATAAACTAAGAAAAAGCTTCATCACTGAGATATAAGGAAGTCAGTTCTTGGATGCACAAGTTCCAAATAGAAAGAAAACATTCTGTGTTACTAAAAAAGGCACAAATAGAATAATTAGGCTTTAGTAACACCTCCTTATGAGAAAGTCTTTTTCTCTGAATGTGGTGAATCACAAGACTGTGGAATAAGGCATGGTGAAGCACACTGAAACTATTTCTAACTTTCACTGTGCTGTCCTAAAAATAAAGTGTAACTATGGCTAAATATATTATAAATGTACTATATAAAACAGATTTCAGCTTAGTAGATGAATGTAAATATTGTTAAAAGACAGCCTCTTGCTTCCCTTATAATAAACTTACTGCAAATGACTAGGTTGTGATATTGTTTGCTTCAACAAGAGCTGCAAGTATATGTTATTTGTCAAAATATTCTGATTTATCAATTTGGTTCAAACAAAAAACACACACAAGAAGATAAAGAGTTAAGATGATGTTTCTTGTTGTAGAATTAATCAGATTCATATTAGCAGTAGTAAATGTCATGTTGGCACCTTTTCTTTCTCACACATTACAGTTTCAAGTCTTTGCTATGAGGAAATAATGAAGTAAAGATATGCAGTGCCATATACCATGCATCTTTTTTGTCAGTCTGCATAAGAAATGAATTGTATCTGCTACTAAGGAGGTCACGGGGGCAGCAAGTTAAGAAGAATGCTTAAAGGAAGGACATGTCAAAGGAAACAAGAACTTATTTTTCAATACTTTCTAACAAGTATTGCAGTTTTGGGGAAATTAAATGCTCGTAATAAGTACCTACCTATTTTGAAAGCACTTCTTGGTTTTTATTGCTGAAAAGTTAACCCAGGTGACCAAATGACCTTGAAGTCCCCACTGCAAACTCATGAAGATCAATAAAAATAGTCTAATGTTACAAGCCCTAAAATTCATGCTTCAGTAGTAGTGTGATCAGCAGGGAAAATGTTACTTTATTGTGAAGATAAAAAACTGAGGACTGGAAAAAATCATGCCAGACGAGATGTACATCTCATGAGGTTAGCCCACTTTTTATTTTTTTTTTAAAAAAAAAAAAAACAAAAAAACCGAAAAAAACACCATACTTGATAGTTAAGCTTGAAAGGTAAAAAATAGGAAAAAATTCTTTGCCAGCAAGAAAAAAACTGTTTTTGACAGTTGGATGATGCTTGTGTCTTGTGGTAAATTTTCAGCTTTGCCTACAAACAGAGCCTTTCCTTCCAGCAAACGCTATGCATAACTTAAGTGTGGAGTTAAGGCAGAAGCAAGCTATTGGTGTGCCAGATATTGCATCAAAATTACAAAATGCATTTTAATTTTGTGCAATGACTAGGAATTAATGCCAAGTCTACTGTCAGCATGCAGTAGAGCATCTCTCTGATCATGTGAAATGATTGCCTGAGATATAGCAGCCTCCCCTGCCTTCCATCCTGTAGGTGCCACTGCTGCTAAGTGGAGCTTCTGAAGAAAACTAGATGAAGAGGCATGAAGCAGACGAAGAGACGTGTGACTGGATTTTTAGAAATGAAAGACCCACAACATTCTCATTTACTTTATGGATACTTTCTGTCACTCTGATGGTGCCAATGAGCTTGTCAATTTTTTTCCACTTTGAGGTCAAAATGTATAAAGGAGTCTTAGTAACAAGCGAGAGTCGCATCTTACAGGTAATAAATGGGTAACAGAAAATATGGTTTTTTAATAAAACCCTGAATTTTAAAGAGATGTATGGACAATCTGACTTAAGCAAAACTATTGGAAATCAGTCTATTTTTCCACTATTTTGCCAGCTAAGTCACACCCCCCCCCATGCCCTGAGAAGCTGATAGGGGCACTGCTTTTGCTCACACGTTTCTGAATGGAGAGAGAGAGAGAACAGACTAAAGCAGCATCACTATGGTGTGGTAGCCACTTCCTTTATTTCTAATCCATAAATCAGATAGTACAGCTTCCCTCTCACCCACTTTCCTGGGATTGTGATTTGGGCAGAAATTTTATTTTATTAAGAGAGAATAACTTTGCCCTGGTGACAAGATCATTCACACAGTGTGGAGAATATAAACATCCACATTTCTGTGGTATCTCAAGCTGAACAAGAAACTAAACTGCATCTCATGTTTTTGCCATCATCATAAGGTTATATAGACAATCCTATTGGAGCTGTTTCATTTCCTATAAATAATTAAAAGAACACAACAGCATGCCATAGTTGGACTGATTGCCTAGTCTAGAGGTGTAAAACTGATGAACAGGTTGGTCCCTTAAGGAAGTGTCGAAAAGTACAGCAGCTTCAGCTGTGCACATGAAGGAGGCCCCAGACCCTGGTAAAAAAGGATGTGGGATCCAAGGCTTAAGTCTCTGGTCTCAGTCCCCCAGAGTACAAAGTTCTACTTTGGCATTCTATTTGTTAGATGGCTGCTGTGCCTGTGTTTTCATGGAGTACAGGAAAAGCGATTAAATTTTTGACTTCAGATGTTCTTTGTTTCAGCCAGATTTATAAAAAATACACATTTTTTTCTCTTTAGATATTTTATGTTGAGGAAGAATTTTGTCAGCCCAGCTGAACTACTCACTGATACTACTCAGTACACAAAAACCAAAATCTACCTATGAAATAATTATTTTGTAGGTTTAAATAGACCTCTATGGACCAGACAGTTACTGCAATAAGTCCACAATTTACAGGCAGACAGATGGCAAAAATATGCCACACAATCCTTCTTTCTTTTGTGTCCCCACCATTTCTCCATAGATCCACACTGCAATCACAAGTCCATCAAAATAAGGATCTGTGGGTTTCTCCAGTTGAAAAGTGTTGTTCAAGAACATCAGAGGAAGCATTTTCCTCAAATAGAAAGAATATAAAAATTCACAATTCACATCTGGGGTGTAATGGATGGCCAGGTGGCCAGCTATAGTTAACTGTCAACACTTTGTAGTTCCCTTTGCCATCGGCAAAGTTTGCACTCAGAAGTGAGAGTATAACGTGAAGAAACTAAAGCATGAAACCACTTAATATCATAACAAATGGTGTTTGGAAAACCAAATTTTTTTCTTTCTTTTTTTTTTTTTTTTTTTTTTTTTTTTTTTTTTTATTTTCCGGGGTTTTTTTTTTACTTTGNTTTTTAATTCCCAGGGTTTCTTTGGTACTTGTGATGTTCACTGGGCTCTCTTCCCAAACAGTATTAAAGTAACAAGTAATTTACAGACCTTCTTGGAATGACTACATCACTGTTATAGCAGTTTTCCCTCTAACTTTTCTTTTTTTCTATCGTGATAAGTTGAGAACTGACCAGTTTGTGATATGGTTGTGCAATTCTAACAATCCTCTTTAGTATAGACAAATAACCATGTTGACCATGTTATCACAATCTTTACTCGTTATGAACAGTGTATTATTCTAGAACTGGTTAAGTAAAATGTTGCTTAGCAAGCGAGCAGCTTAAACACTCTCCTGTTACTACTTTTTTGGTGAAGACTCAAAATGTTTGATGGTTCCACTTTGCCTCTAATGTGCTTCTCCACCCTGGTTTTGCTTACACATTCTTGAAAAAAGAGCAAAGTGCACAGAGGCTGTTGTAGGGCAGGGCATGTTAAAGTATTTCTGAAGCATTAACTCTACCTAATAGGAAATTAGGTATTTGGAAATACCTTCTTCTTCCATCAGCTCTTGATGCTTGGTACATTAGCAAGCAACAGTTCATTCTGCTTTTGGAAGAGAAACTATGCCTAGAACTAGTCTTTTATAAATGGGGTTGTTGTAAATATGCCCTCAGACGCACTGGACACGATCTAGCCCTGAGAATACTCTCAACATTTTAACATGTTATCATTCTTAGCAAATAGATATTTTGTTACATTTTTATACTATAACCAATATAATCCCCGGGATGGGGGGAAAGTAGAGACAACTATGGAACTGGCACTGATCATCCACATTTCCACTTTGTGAGAGCTAGAAAATACCCGGTACCTCTGAGAATTAGGTTTTACAGATTCTATCTATCAGCAGCTGTGAAAAAATGAGCCATCCAGATGACTTTGAAGTAATGAAAGGCAGCCTGCAAGATATTTCCAGATATTCCATGATCTATCTTAGGTCTAATCTTCTAAGTGATAAAACCTGAAAAAGATCCAGCGTTCAAAGGGCCAATGGAATGAATTTAAAACAGAGGTGTAAATTTCATCCACACATTTGTAGGTGTTCTGGAGTTGTTCTTTCCAGACAGGAACCTAAGCAAAATATAATCATTTCCTTGCTAAGCCAAAGTCATACAGATAAGAAAATACAAGCATTCCAATAGAAGAAGGAAAAATATTTAAGTCTTTGTAAGTTGCTTTAAACCTTTCTAGAAAAAGTTAGCATAGTGAGATTTCAGCTGAGGCTTGAGATAATACATATAATCTTTTCAATCATTATATATTTGAAAAAAATCACTGCATTTCACATTCTTCATAGAAATAGTTTAGAAGAACTGAAACAAATGGGAAATGATGGACTATATGCAGCATTTTGCAAAGACAAGGCTCCACTGAAATTAAAGATCACTGCACTAGGAGACACAGCTACCAGGCTGGAACATAAACAGAAGTTGACTTGATAATTTAGTAGAAATATAAGATATATGAAGGCATTGTTAAATGAAAGGAGTCAGCCCCCAAAATAATTTAGATATTTAAACAGCAAAGTCATGTAGTGGAATCCTCACCTTATTCCTAGAACAAATCCTGAACCAAATCTTACTCAAAGTTATGATATATTCAGGTTCTTCCTCTTTCCTCACCTCCTGGCGTACACTTCTGCTTTTGACAGAAATACCAGGAGAACAAGTTTTCTTGTGTTATTATGTGGCTTTAACTAGAAGCTGGAACGACAGAAATTCTGCAAGAAAGCCTGTTATATAGTCTCAGGGATTCAGATAAAGATCCAAGAATTCAAACCAAGTCCAAATGCTGAACCTTTTGAGATGCACTATGCTTTGAAGACAAGTGACTTTATTCTGCCAGATGGGTCTTTGAAATTCTCTGCAGTGCCCACATGACTCATCAACAAAATTTATTTGGCTAAAGAAGCAGTCAGGGAATATACTGTACTATACTGTACATGGCCCCTCTAGGGCTCTAGCTCCAGCTGGAGCCTTAGGCAAGATTTATGGAAATGGAAATCTTAGGAGCTTTCGTGCCTTTTCTTCCCATTAGCTGTGTAACATCAATGAAACAATTGCCTGCAATCTTATCACATGAAGGCAAATGTGCTTGTTGGTGGCAGCACCCCCTGAAATGAGAGCAGCTGCACAGTGGGGAGGTAAGCTCCATGAAGAGTCAGAGCAGGGAGCTAAAGCAGGAGGAAAATTCCATGTCTTGAATCAGGAAAGACTACCAAAACAACAGTAAGGGTGTAGAAGAATGGCACAAGTTTTTGTTCCATGGCTTTGGGAGAAGGGAATAGGGCCACATGGGGCCACTTCCCCCCTCTGGCAGTGTGAGGTACTGGTAAAGAAAAATACTACTAATACTGTGCTCCCATTATCTGTTTTCCTATTCCTTTTCCTTCTTGACTACAGAAAGAGCTCCTCAGTACCTTTTAACCTGGTCAGTGGTTCTCTTAGCATTAATAGTACCTGGAGACCTCAGACCAAGAGATGTCCTTTCTGTCACATGAAAGCCTCAGTGGGGTCCTTAGAGGTTCTGTAGTAATAGACATGGCTTTCCTATAGTATCTGGTAGTATTTCCTAGCTCACACAGGAAAAGGAGAAGAAGGATGATTGGTATTAGACAACTGGCAAAGTGGTTTAAAAGACTTCTTGAGCAATACTGAAGTAAAGTTAGGAGGTGCCACCCGCATTCACCACCACTGCATCATTACCCTTATTTTGTCTTATTTTGTCATTGCTGTATCCACAGCAAGGAAGCCAAGAACAAGATCTTGTCCTGCCAGTGTGGCTCTGGGGGTTTAGAGGAGCCATGGCAAGGTGGTATGTCTGAGTGGATGACCAGCTACTCCCTGCAACTTATGCAGAAAACTTTTAACAAACAGAGGCTTGTGTGTTTTGTACTTTCAGGGCAAGCTGAGAAACCGTTTTTGGCCTGTTAGTAAACACAACCATCCTCATAACAATGGATGATACTACTAGGCTGAGTATATAAACTCCTAGGCTCAGTGTGGTTGGGAAATGTAAATAGGTGAAGAAAAGAAGGAAGATTGTTTGCTGAGATTTAGGAATTTATTTGATTAAGTAAGTGCCTTTCAGAAATTCAGTTGAATATGAAGAAAAATACGAAGTAAACATTGGAAGGGTTAGGAGGCTTGGTTAGCAATGAGAGTCTGTTGGTCATATCCCAAGCTTTGATGTGATTCATTTAACATTCGTGGTTTTTTAGATAATGGAAGGACGGTCAAGAGAATAGATGCGCTGAAGTAAGAGTGATACAAAGAAGGAATTTTTAGCTTTTGATAAAGAACAGAGGTCTAATTTCAAGTCTCACATTCCACACTTTGTCTTAAGTCACTTCATGAATTCTCCCACTGCAAGGAAAAGGCTGTCAACAGAGAATGACTTGTAATCTTCATCTGCCACTTTCATGAAGTTTAAATGTTTGAAGAACTGCTCTCCTAATAGGAAACCTGTTGTGGGCTAACCCTGGTTGGCAGATCAACCCCAAGCAGCTACTGACTTCACCTACACTGGGATAGGAGACAATTCAAAGAGTAAAAGTGAAAAAACTCATGAGTTGAGATAAAGCTAGTGTAACAGGGAAACCAAAATCTACAAATTTAAAGCGAGACAAAACTAAGGAATTCATCCACCACTTTCAATTGGCAGGCAGTTGTTCAGCCACCTCCAGGAAAGCTGAGCTCCATCACATTAACAATTACTTGAGAAGACATGTGCCCTCACTCTGAGAGTCCCCCCTTCCTCCTTTTCCCTTGGCTTTATATGCTGAGTGTGGCACTGTATGGTGTTGGATATCCCTTTGGTCAGCTGGGGTCAGCTGTCCTGGCTGTGTCCCCTTCCATTTTCTTGTCACCCCCAGTCTGTTCACTGGCGGGATAGAGTGAGAGATAGAAAAGACCTCCAATCTGGGTAAATACTGCTCAACAATAGCTAAAACATCCCTGTGTTAACAACATTGTTGTGGTCACGAATCACATGGTCCACACAGCCTCATCCGACCCACTATGAAGAAATTCAACTCTATCCCAGACCAAACCTGTACAGACACAACAGCAGATCATGACATAGTACCCCGAGAGGGGGTTATCAAACTTTAGGTGTCTCAAGTTGAGCAGCTAAAAAGTAAGACATCTAGTCCCACAATCATCACTGGAAATACTGGTTTATTTTGACCTCGTTGTATGTTATACATGCAAAATTATGATTTAGAGATGAAAGTACAATATTAGCTTCATATTTTCATTTTAGGATGCAGATATTCTTACTAATTTGTTGTACCTCATAAAACCATACACTTAGCTGAAAATTTTTGCAAAGCAACAACACCAACTAGCATATTAGTATGAAAGCAGGAATTAAGACCTTCCATTTGAAATGAAAAAGCAAATACGTACCCATATACCTATGTGTATATGTATATAAAAATCACAATGCACAATCCTTACAAGTGAGGGGAGACAAGAAGTAGTAATTTGCTTTGCTATACCCATGTAGCCTACTCTGAAATGAATTGTGATGTGCTGAAACTCATATGCAAGAATGAATGAATTCTGTCACAGTGGCATGAAGGAAGATTTCAGTGCTCTTCATTTGTTTACTTATTAATTTTTTTAATTTTTAATGGTGTCAGTATGTTTCTTACCTCAGAGAAACATGTAATTTCCTGAGCTTTACACCTAGACATAATTAGAAAACTTTTTTTTTTTCTTTGGATTTCATTTGATATCACCTATGAATCATTTGCTAATTCTGCTGAAGCTGAAAAGAATTTCTAAAAATCTGTGAGACCCTGTACTAGCATGGAGAAAAGAATATTAATGGAGTACACAGTAAGTGAGTGAAGATCAATAGTTTACTGGGTATGTAATAATACACTTTACTTTTTGACAAGACACTAAATAAAGGTCTTTTGGGCCTAGCAGAAATATACTTTTTTCTCTTTCAGTCTGATTTAAAGCAATACTCGTTTGTCTGTTGTCTTCGTGTAAACTTTTAATCTGCAGTGCTAGCTTGCCTCCAGCAAATTATGTCTATAGAATGTTTTCCAAACTGAATAATTCTAGAGGGATTCTGAAATGTCTCTTTCCAAATAATACATGAAAAACCTGTTACTTGAGTAAAAGTCAGAGACATAAAAACATTACAAAACATTTTAAGTAAAAAACCCTTTGAAAAAAAGGGGAAATTTTAAAAAGCGATCTAAATAATTACTGCATTAATATAGCTCATGCGTATTACCAGGGTTGGGGTGGAAGGAAGATGTCTGAATAACACTGTCAATTAACAGAAACTATTTAAAAGATTATCCCTAAGGCCATGCTTTCAAAACTTCACTAAACTGTATAATACAAAACAGAGTATTAATTATAACTGGTCAGAAATCTTTTTCATGAAGTAGTTTTTCATCATAAATGTTCAACTCATCAAAATACAAACTTACCATGGGAATGGTAAAAAAACCACAACAAACCAACCTAGACTAGAAAAATTTACACTTGTATCCATTTCTTCAGGTTCCGTAATGTAATTCCAGTGAGAGAAAACTGCTTTTTGGCTGATAGAATGCTCATTTAGGATACTGAAGACCCAGGATCCAACTTCTTTGTTCTTTTTATGTCCCATGTTAACAGCTCAGGCCAAAGACTATGGTGGTCATGCTGAAGTTGACATTTTTTGTCAAAACTGTTCAATACTAAGTCATAACTGCATCAAGATCTTGACCCTAGGAATATTGTGGAATCTGTACTCTGGCCACCGGAGAAGGGCCTGACTCTTTTTGAACAATAGGGAGTGATCATTATAACTCGTACAAGGCGGAATTGACTGCAAGACACAACTGAGAGACCCTTCGGCCACTGTGGAGAAGGCCCCAACTTGCAGCTTGGGAAACTCAGGTTCCAATTCCTTTTCCAAATTAGGGAGAATGGTATTTGCCTGCAGCTGAGCCACTAATACTTCAAAAAAGTACAGCAGTGACTAAGTTAGTTTCCCTGACTAGGTACTCCACTGAAAAAAATGCTGCAGATTCCTTCACGGTGTTTTTTGCTCTAATCTGCTAAAAACAACACTACTGTACTAGAATCAAGTCTCCTTTACAACATGAAGCACATTTTAAATAGCAGTTGTGATAACCAGAAATTCTTGGTGTCCATGACATCACAATGAAAACTTAGTTTTTCCCCAGGCAGGTCCTATTGGTTTTAATCTAAGAAAGAGAAAGCTGGAAAGCTAATCTTGATTTTTCTCTCTCTCTTTCTTTTTTTTTTTAAACTTTATTTGTTGGAATTTATTTGTCTATCTTCTCTCTAACCCACTATATTTTCTTCTGCTCTGACACCTCTTTTCAATAGGCAAAGATTTTGCTTGGAATATTAGACAAAGCACAGGTTATTTGCACAGGTATGTAATAAATGAGTTTAAAATAAAACTTTATGCGTGCCTACAAGTAAAAAACTCAGAACAGTGTATTCCATCTGCAGCTGCCTTTTGATTGCTGAAAGTAAAGTCTATACTGTAAATCTAAGATATGAAAAGAAGAATTAATATTTCATGGGCAGCAGGAACCCTGGTACCTCATGACTTTTGGATCTTTAACTCTGCATATTAACAACTTTTAAAAAGACATGTTTCTAATAAAATTTTATGAATGTATTTTTTCATTGGAAAAAAAAAAATGTAGAAAATCAGGGTCTGTATGTAATGGTTGTGTCATTATACAGAATGATACAGCTTAAGCCCTGGTTATTCCACACTGCAGCAATGCTACTGACCACCTGAAGGAAAGAATTAATTTTAGTGGTTATCAAGAGGACCCAGCTGTGATCGTGGAGAAAGGCACATTCCTGATAATGTTTGCAGGACTGGTGAAGAAGAGTCTTACTCTTCCTCTCCCTATCTTCTCAACTTTGTCCTGAATGACTCCTAAGAGAATCTGGGGCTGAGTACTGGGACTGAAGAACTCTGTCTTTATGAAAAAGATAATTTTATTTCACATGATTTTCAGATACTTTAACATTAAGTAGGCTGTGTCACTGCTGCTGTGTTCACAGATGATGAAGGAAATATATTACTAATTTGTAATGGTTCTACAATTAGCATTTTAGCAAGGTATGCATATACTTGTGAGGATACATCTCACCTTACTGTTGTTGGTTTCTGATGAACACTGGCCATTTCAGTTCACTGAACGAATGGCAGGGAGAGATTCTTAACAATTTCTTGTGATTCCCATACTGGATACTGAACAAAACAAATGATGTTAAGCAGAATCTTGCTTTTATGTACAACCTTCCTCACTTCAGCGGTGCTTCATCTGAGTGCTTGCCCATCTAGTGTAGAGTTGGACTGCAAACCCATGCATGTGCAGGGTTTGCCCATAAAGAACTGCCTCAGTGTGAAAGCCCAACTAAATAAATAGGCATCTTTCAAGAACATGAAGAAGTACTGGAATACTGCACCAGAACAGAGGCTTTGCTTTGCAATGCTACAAATGCTTAGTGGCGAATTTACAGACAGAACTCTTCCTGGGGCAAGACCATCTTTTTAATATTAATTTTCTTGCTGGCTAATGAGACTGAGCTTATGTTCGTAATATGAGTACTGGATTTCATCATAATAGATGTGGTAAATTCTTCTCTTTTATACTAAGAGAACAATCCTAAAAAACTACATGTATGAATTAATAATTACCATTCTTAAAATCCTAGAAAGATAATTTAATAATAGCTTTGGAAAAAAACTCCACTAACATTTCATTAAGCATTGTTTTACTATGTAACTGCTTTTTGAGATAGGGCTATTTTAGGGATGAAATCTCTATTTGGAGCTAGATTATAGAGCTCACTATTTTTAATCTTACATTTTCATGCTTTGACAATTGGAAGAGAGCAACACGTTTCTTCCCCTCCCCCTCCACCCTTCTTCCAATGTCAAACATGTCAAAAATTAGTTTTATTTGGTTATTTTTATCTACAAAATTCTAGATAATATTCTGGCAGCATGAAAAAGGAAAAGTGTTTTATTAGCTACTACTTTCCTGATCTTATTTTGAAAATGCCATACATATTGAATGTATTGATGGAATAGTATATAATTATAGACATCCATCAACACCATTTCTCCTTTTTTTTCAAACGTGGAGATTTAATCCTGTAAAATGTGTAAGACATGAATCTTTGAATGCAAAACTTTCAATATATTTTTATAAGTGTTTCAAATAGTACCAACTCACTGGATTTCACTTCCTTATGTGGGTTAACTTTAAATATAATTACCTTCCACTATTTTTAACTAAGTACTTAATGTTAATGCAAAACTACAGCTAGTGAATTCAGCAACTGAACACCGGCTTAATCCTCACATGGTAGAAATGAAATGTGCTATCATTAAAATATCACTGAATTAATCCCATGCAGTAGTATAAACCACATAGTAACAGTAATTACTTAACAGAAATTTAAAGGGCAGTAATTAAAAGGAACAAACAAAATCTTGATCATACTCATCATTTACTCACCTCTGATTTCTTGTTTGCAAATCAATGTTTGCAGACACAGTGTAATTTGTTATTTCGAAACTAACGAAATTTTCACTTTTATCAAAGAGCTATTTTCTTCTTTATAGTTGAAGAAATATTCCTTGTATGCAAGAAGAGTTAAAAGCCTTTTCTGAAATGCCACATCCAATGTGTAACTAAATTGTACGATTTTATTAGTTTGAAGCAGGAAAGTCCTCATACAGTAACTTTAGAGAGCTCATTTGCTTTTAAGGAGAGAAAAAGCAGGTAGACAGCACACTGAAAGCAGATGCTGTCATGAAATAGGCTGATTTTATGCTGAAAAGGTGGTGTGTACCTGATGAAGTTTGCACACTCATTAAAGAGAATCAGGAAAGATAATACAGTAGGAACTGACAGAGTAAAGGGGGCAGTATCAATCTGAAGAACCGTAGATCAAACAAAAATGTACATTGTTGGACTCACTGTCCAAAAGGACCAAGTGTATTTTGAGGGCATCCTTCCATCCTGCAGGATACCATAAAACTGTCCTTATCAGCATAAAATCTTGTGATATGTGAAGAGTCATAAATTACCATTATTCTCCTTATTTGTGACTGTAAATGTACTCTGTAAAACTTCTCAGAAACTGACCAACTTTTGGGGTAAAATGTGCTCCAAGCTTTGAAACAGAGAAATCTCTATTTTAAAAACCCCAATAATTATTTAAAATCTGTAGCATGAAAATAGCTTAAAAACCTGTAAGGTCTTGTTAGGAAGGTGTATCTCAATGGTAAGGGCAGCAGGTCATGATGATTCTTGGTGATTCATGAGAAGTGCTGAGGCTTGGCAGTGGTATTTGGGAAACTTGGAAGTCTTGGCCTAAACCCAGGTATTTCTCTGTGTGATCACATTATCAGTGCTGTAGTGGATGCAGCCCTCAATTCCTTGCTCCACAAGTTTTAGGCAAAAAAAGGGTGAGTGCAGCCTAACAGAGAACTGGTGCTGTAATCTCCTCAAACTGGTACCCACACAACATCCTGCTTTCCTGCTAAGAGGAAGTTAAGATTTCAAGAGATAAAGAAAAAGCTCTGCACGATGATTACCTTTGTATAGATGGATATTCAAGCAGATTGCACTCTGGACAATTAGGTTTTTAACCTTTTTTTTTTTTTTGTAAATTGTCTTTGGGTAGTTCATGTTCATAAGCCAAGAAAGTACATTTTACATTGTTATCATTAAACTTTCCCTTGCACTGTACCTGTGATAGTACCACATAATGAACAAGATTCATTGGAAAATTTGAGCAGTCTGCATGATTTTGCAAGAAAAGCATTTTTGTGGGTAATTTTTGAAAGGAAATGAAAGAGGAACAGTTAGATACCAAGCCCATGAATTCAACACCAGGCCAAAATAGCAAGAGTTTTTATATCTAAAGGAATTCTTGTTTCAAAGTATTATTATAGAATGTGATGAAATCATCTAAATAAGGAAAGCTCCTGCACTATCCAAACACTTGCTACCATGTAATCTCTACAGCACTGACTAGAAAGGACAAAAAGTACTGCAGAGTAATCACAACACATTGATAAAGAATGTGAACTGAAAAGAAGCTTAAAAAAGCAAGTCTATCCTTCCATGACCCTTTTGTTACCAATTTGTCCATTCAGAGGGACAACATGGTTACATTTTTTGACATCTTTCCTTAAGAAAGTTCCAGTCAGCACAAGATGCTGTACCTGGAGTGTGGAGTCTCTGGAGAAGACTTTATATTAATCTAATCTCTTCTGCTATAAGGAAATTCACAGCTCAGATAGAGGTGTACCATTGGAACTAAGGATCAGGAACCTCACTGGAGATTTTGCCAATAATTCAATGGAAAGCAAAAATAAAGGAAGTTCAGGAAGAAAACACAGGCTTTTCCTGCTTTGTCTCCTGTAGTTCAGCAGAGTTTTAAGTCAGTGAAGGTTTATTTCCATTCAATGATTTTCAGTTCAGCATCCCACAATAACAGTACATAAACCAGGATGGCAGCCCTGCTTTGACATTACATTTCCATGCCACTAGCAACCAATTTTCCACATTTTGGTGGCAAGACTTAGCTTTCCTCATCTTACGTTAACGGTTCTGTATTCCAGATATGAAAGACTGAGACCCTCAGAGACTGCCAAAGCTAACATCAAAGTATATTCTCACAGGGTAAGAGAATAAGCATCACATTTTCAGCAATAAGTGTCCCCTGACTGACAGAGCTGAGACAGATGCTTTCTGCACATTGCTCTCCACAGCACAGTCTCACAGCCTGAAGCCTAAAGACAGAAGGGAAAGTCTAGAAGGTGAATTTAGAAGATATGAACTACAGATTAATTACAGATGGGCTGTTGTAAAGTTTTAGATCTGGAACCTCTTTTTGTTGCAGGGGAGACCTTTGAGAATGCTCAGTATTGTAATAGAGTATGAGTGGACTGTGGTAAAGTACAATATATCCTGAGTTATTGGCAGTTCCCAACCAGGCAAGGTCCGTGTTTACAAGAATACCTAATACTGTTTAGCACGATTTTTTTTCTTTTCTCTTACAGTATCTGAAGAGTATATTTGGTAAAGTTCTCCAGATTCCTGACTTTTATGCTCCAGGTACTTTAGTGAATGTTTGGTCTTTGATGCTTTAAAACATGCAAGATAGAGAAACGTTCATGTATGTCCTCTGCTTAACTGTTTCTCACGTAGTATTTTCTTCCTGTTTTAGTAATTTGATGAAGTGTCCTCATGGTTATTCCATTTTACCAATCTCAGTAAGTAAGTGTTGTCTAAGTCTCCTAAGAAAAACAGGCCTAAACAAGTATAGTTCACGTACAGACAAACAACTGTAGGTCTATCTATATCTGTTCCACATTAGCTTTTCCACTTGTAAGGATCAAGTAAATCTGGTTGTGGCATAGATAACTCACTGATGTCAATGTTTTTGAGTTGTTTATTTGACAATACTTTGAATGTTACAAGAGACTCCTGTGCTGGATATCCCCATATATGATTATATCACACATATAATGTAACTTAATTTAAATGGTGAAAAAAATGATGAAGAACAATTTCAGATGTGTAACTATATTTGAAAAGAATGGTTTCTTTTCACTTGTTTAAAACACCAAGTATTTATTTTGTTTAAAAGTATTCCCTATGAGCACACCTGTACCTTAAATTTACATATGTTTTCCTTATTTTTCATATTGTTTCACTTATTCAGGCTGTCCATTATCCCTTTCCCATAATATTACAGGAAACATCCAGCCAACAGCTAATTCAAGCTATAGCTCCAGCATATCTTCCTTATATTGCTTGAGCTCACTTTTAACACGTATTATTTCCATACAAATCACTCTCTTTTTTTGCCTTTCCAGACTAATATGGAAAGACTTAAAATGGTCTTATCAGATGAAACCACTAATTAAAATAAGTTCATGGTGTAACAGCCTAGAGAAAAGTGTGCAAGAAGGGTCTTGAGCCACTAGATAGACCATGTTGGCATAAACTTACATAAAAGAAATAGATATCACAGTCAACCATTTTTAGTGCTCATTCCTCATTTTCAGTGTTTGCCTTTACTTAGGACTAGAGCTCTGCAGGGCTCAGCTGCTGTGCAACTTAATCTGGTCGCGAAGATATATGTTCCTGAATGTGCAAGTACTTTTTTAAATTTGTGAAAACACACACACATAAATGTAGAGTAATCATTCTTTTCTTCTGCTCTCACATGACCATTGAGGATATTGGTTCACACTTTTTGCAGAATGTGTGCTTTGTCATATATTTCTGACTATTTTTTTCATCTTAGTCCCATTACCCTGCAAAGGCTCCTTTGCCTATATAAAAGAGTGCAGCCTGTGTATTCCTCTTCCTCTGGTAGACTGTAAACTTCACTTCCCTCAAATATCGGTCTTTGGCTTTGTACCATTCTTCAGGATGCTGATCCACCCACTGGCATTGTCTTACAGGGGAGGCACTGTGCATTAGAAAAGAGGCCTAATCAAATTCCTTGTTTAAGAGCAAAATGGGAGCACTAGATTGAGAACTTCTCTTAATTTTCTCCCAGCAGCAGAGTTAGGCACAGCAGCTTTCTTCAGCCAGAAATGGAGGGGGTTATTTCAGACTGAGCAGCAACCTATGTTAATAAGTCGTATCTACAACCATGCAAATTCCAGTACTAGGGAACAAAACCAAAAGAAACAAACAAAAAGATCCAAAAAAACCCCAAACAAACACAAAAGGAAAAAGGTCTAGGAATATTTTAAACTTTTATCTTAGTAGCCACACTTTTACCCACAAAATCTCCTCTGTAACTGGCTTTTATGTGGGCCTGCTAATGTGTTCTAAACTCCCATTTCTTAACTAGGGGGTAGCAGCTATTTAAGAGACAGTATTTTCAACACCTTTATGAGTACAAAAAATCATTAAGTTATTTAGCAAATAAAAAATCCCCTACCAGACCCACAATCAGACATTAAACCATTCCAGTGCTCCTGAGCACCATTTCATAATTCACTAGTTCAGAATTTTTTTCTTTTCCTTTGGGTCTCCAGCTGCTCCTAGGGCAGCTGGCAGGGCTGGCTATGCAGTGTATCATGGAGACACTCTTTGCTTGTGCCAGCAGAAACAGTGGGAAGTGCTCCATCCAAGTTAATTTTGGTCCTTTCTTAAAGCAATGAGCAGGAGGGAAGGGTTTTTTTAGAAGAAATTCTTTACTGTGAGTGTGGTGAGACACTGAACAGGTTGCCCAGGGAGGTTGTGGATACCCCAACTCTGGCAGTGTTCTAGGCAAGGCTGTATAAGGCCTTAAGCAACCTGGTCTAGTGGGAGGTGTTTCTCACCACAATGGTGGGGGTTGGGTCTAGATGATCTTTAAGATCCCTTCCAACCCTTAACATTCTGTGATTCTATGATTTTTGGCCAGCCTTGCTTTTGTGTCCGCTCTCTGCTTACCCACCACCAGTCAGGGTTGCACCGGCAGAGGGATGCTGACTGCCAGCCTGGAGTGTGGGGGCTCTGAGGGTACTACAGCAGCAGTTTCACTTGAAAGCATTTGCTTCAAATGTGACATGCTATTTCAGGGTGGGGAGGAGACTTTGAGAAGGGAAAAAAGAAACTTTAAGACTGTTTCAAAGATAGACGCAGAGCTGACTTTAGCAAACGACGTGCCTTGAGCAATATGAACACGCAGAGTGTGCATCAGAGAAATAAAACCCCACCAGGTAGGGCTGGGGGTCAGGAAAAAGCCTCTGAAAGCCACTGGGTCATTGTAATAAAGTCTTGGGTGCAATGATACTGTTGCAAGGGGTGACATCCTTTCAGACACAGAGTAATGCAGAGGCCTGGGGCCCTGTGCAGGACTGCAGGTGTCGTTTGTTTATGGCCAGCTTTACACACAGTGAAGCCCTTCTCAAGGAGGTGTCATAAAGTGCCTCACAGCTGGTTTTAAATGACACACAAATGTAACATGCCATGCACCTTGCTTGTGGGACCTCCTCTAAGGACAGGTTGTAACCACCTGCCTACTGCAGCCATAATCCCCTGTGCATGTCCTTGCCTGTAAAAAGCAGCATTTGCCCTCACAAGTCGAGGGAAGTAAAACCACCAGAAAGCTCTAGTGCAGCACTAGTCTAGAGACTGCCTATCCATATAGGATGGGCTCAGCAGAGGAATCTCTAAAGGACACATGCTATGCTCCTGAATTAGAGGAGTTTGAATTGCAGGTCAGACATGCTGGCAGAGGCCACAGTAGCCCAAATTCAGACACCAGCCAGCCAAAAGCAGAGATGTTTGATGTGGCCCTCTGTCCTGTTGGGAAGCAAGAAAGATGTACTTGATAAGGCAGTGACCCAAAGTCCTTTACTAGGGTTAGGAAAAAGGGTGAAAAGAACTTAGAGCAGTGGTGAAATTAGAGAAAGACACCTCCAACACTAAAGATAAGGGGGATTACAAAAAAAGTACATTTAGGTTATGCAAAGAAATACTGATGATGAGTGCAGTTATTAGATCCAAAGAATATAGATGTTGTATTAAAGAGAGAGCCCTGGTGTTCCTATATTGTAAGAGACCATGTGAAAATCCAGTAAATTTATCTCCTGATATCATGGCACACATAAACCTGACACCCTACACCTACTGAGGACCAAAGCTTTGCACTACAGAGGGCAAAGACAATACTGCTCACAGCCTTTGGTCCTATTATGAAGTCACTCTGAAGACTGCTGGAGTGGAGCGCCTGTGGAGCAGACTGTAACACTCTCCATCACTACAAGTTGGAATGACTTGTTTAGAATTATTTATGGGAAACACAAAATGAGTAAAATGTTATTTTTCCTTCTCTTTAGGTTAAGATACGCTCCCTCCTGATCAGATGAAGTCCTTTCAACATCACAGATGCAGGAACTTATTTCTCGTCGTGAACATCAGGTCCAATAATGCAGCCATCACCTTTCCATAAGATGCGTGCTCAGTGATACACCAAACTGGTGTTTTGAATGGGTGGTATGTCCATTGGAGAAAACTGCATAAGAAAGACCCTATCAGCTGGAACCCTTGGATATTCAAGGATAACAGACAGAGCCCGTTGGTGTGAACACACATCAGGAGTTCAGACAGAATCAAATTTATGAAGGAAGGACACAGTTTCTACATTTTCCACTTATTTTAAGGAGTACCATGCTCCAAAGCTGCAGAGCTGTTCTTTAGTAAAGCTGCTCTGCTAAAATGCTAAACAAAATCTGTCTCTTTGAAGCCAGCAGGAGTCCTTGAAGATCATTTCAGATGCAGTGTGAGTCGTGCAAGGAATGATCTAGGGCCTTGATCACAACACATAGGGAGGGATTGAATTACTCTTCTTACATATAAATATAAGTAAGCTGTGTAGGACATAAGAATTTTCATACAGCCCAGATATTGAGGGTGAAGTGGACAAGTGGACAAGTTTTGATATTAACAGTGAGTCCAGGAAAGGCTGAGTCCTAGGAGAAAGGTCTGATTCTTTAATTAGAGCAGAAGTGAATTAGAACTCCTTGGCTGAGGAAAAGACAGTTCTTGTGATGGGATTTGGAAATAGTCAAGAGTAATTATCAAGCGGTTGGCTTCAACAAGGAACTGTAGAGGAAAAGGCAAAGTTTCTATTTTCAGTGTTCATTTAACATAACCCTTTATTCTGTTTGCAGCCCACATGATGACGCAACATCCCTCCATTTATATTCCCAGATTTTGAATCATAAAAACATTAATTCACCTCTTAATTATTCATTTAGGAGTTTCTTTGTAGGGCTCTCAGGAGTACTATATTAGGCATTTCTTTTGTAAAACGCAGATTTTAAATGTAAGAGGAGTGAAGTCTTAGTCTCTTTTGTAAAACTACAGAGAATTTTAGTGAAAACCATATGAAAACAGACAAACCTTCAATTAAAAAAAATGAGTTTCCAAAAACACAGACTGCTAGACTCATGTTCTCTGCATATCTCTTTTCAAATATGGATCTAGTCTTTTCAGATAAAAATGGAATAGAAGAAAGAAAAGTGTAACTTCAGAATACTGTAAAAATGCGCAAGATTTTAACAAAATTCTGACAGGTATACAAAACAATGATATCTTTTCATATCAGAAAGATTTTGTAAAAAACAAAGAGATATATTAGCCTTGGAGGTATTTTGCTCACATTTCACAACCTGATCAAGAGATTCTGTGAAGCTTTTTGAGGATAAATTTTGTTGTAAAGAGAGTGCCTCAATAGATCTTATTGCCTTGTAGCCCTTACATGTAATAAAGAAAAATGACATTAAGAACAGTGTAATAGGCACTAAGAACTGTGCACCCTTTTATACTACAGTGTTAATGATGGTTTGGATTTGTCTAGAAGCATACTTTATAGCTCTTTATTTAATGACACTCTCACTCTTTTCAGTTTTATTACATTCAGTGGGTTCCCCAGTACAAGAAATACATGGGCCTGTTGGAGTGCATCCAGAGGAGGGCCATGAAAATGATCAGAAGGATGGAGCATCTTGCTTATGAAGACACGCTGAGAGAGGTGGCGTTGTTCAGGCTCTGGGAAGATGTTATTGTGGCCCTCTGGAACTTACAAGAGGCTGCTAAGATGGATGGAAAGAGAAGTTTTTTCTCAGGGCCTGTATTGATATAGACGAGTAATATTTTTAAACTGAAAAAGGGTAGGTTTAGATCAAATATCAGGAAGAAATTCTTTGCTATGAGAGTATCGAGACACTGAAACAAGTGCCCAGAGAATCTGTGGATGCCGCATCCCAGGAAGTGTTCGAGGCCAGGTTGGATGGGATTTTGAGCAACCTGTTCTAGGGGGACGTGTCTCTGCCCATGACAGTGGAGTTGGAACTAGATGATCTCTAAGGTCCCTTCAAATCAAAACCACTCTGTGATTCTGTCATTCTATAGTGATGGCAAAAACTACTGTTCACCCTCTTCTTAGCTCCAAGAGTCCAAACAGCGTCACGTAGAACTGAAGCTGCAGTGAAAAGAGGTACCGAGAAAATTTGGATTTCTTTTAAAAAGAAATACAGGGATTTCTTTTAAACAGAAACACAAAAATCAGACTACAGGCTTGACTTTTATTTTTTTTCCTTGACAAACAATCTTCAGTGATTCCCTCAGTCATAAGGAACAAGAGGAAAATTTGCCATCATAATCTACTGATAAAAAGAAAAAAAAAACATGGTTGCCTCAGTCCTCTATTTCCCTAAGCATCTAAGTGATAATTTTATCTGAGCTGCTTCTGAACCGTAGTAAAAAAGTTTGGTTAATCTGGATGTGATTAAGAATTCACTTATTTTTTTAAATAAACACATTGAAAAGTCTGGAACTCCCTTTCAAATATCAAGGGATGTCCAGTTACAAAACAAAAAGGTAAAAAATAATCTCACTTGTATCATCAGTACCCTCTCGACTTGTTTACAAGGATACATATACTGTAACATCTTGTAGGTGTACCTCCTGGGTATATTTACACGCAACTTTATCATGCCATTGCAGAGATGCAATTTTATGGAAAACTGTGACGTGCATTAGAGATTTTATTAAGTATTAGATTACCCTTCTCACATATATCGTGAGAATAGATCAAGATGTGAAGATCAAGCATCCCTTCAGTGACATCACACTGTGGCTATATTTATATAGGTTGCTTTCCTTTCCTGGAGAGAAATTTTACAGAGGGCATTTTGTCGACGTTTCATGACAAAGGATGCAGAAAATTACAGACCAGGCTGAAAGTGGTACTTTATATCTATTGTCCAAGCAGACCTAGGTGACCAACTTGGGGTTTTATCCCTAATGAAACACAAATAAATTTTCATGGCTCAGTATGTATTCTATTTCAAATTGGAAAGCAGACTTCAGGAAAACTAGTTATTCATTGCTGTATCATACGCGTGTAATAAACCTGTGAGTATGTAGAGCATTGAGAAATCTACCCATACAGATTATATCTGCCTATACATAGATAGATCTGCTACATTTAGTTCTTTTCAGGTTACAATAAAGATGCAAAAGCATGTGTGTGGGAAGGCCTTCTACTGACAGTGGCTGAAAAAAAGAGAAGTGAATAAAGTGGAAATGCTGTGCTTACCAGCTCCCACTGTTCAGGCCACAGAGGGTCACTGAACTGCAGTTCATT
Organism: Eulacestoma nigropectus; assembly: GCA_013397775.1. Taxonomy (NCBI): domain Eukaryota; kingdom Metazoa; phylum Chordata; class Aves; order Passeriformes; genus Eulacestoma; species Eulacestoma nigropectus. Next base: position 297,219 of record VZTE01004537.1, read on the forward strand.
TCCTATTCCACTCTCTGACTCCAACACTTTGAAGACTGCTGTAGGGATGTAATCATTCTTCTTGTGCTCGAGTGAAAACCACACAGAAAGATCAGTCATTTGCCTGCCCTGTTATTCATCCTCTTCCTCTTTTCATTTTTTTTCTGCTGTTATAATGTATTTGTAAAGATCATAATTTCTTTGAAATAGTTTTAAATTTAGATTTTTTAATTAAAAAATGATCCTATGGTAACAACTGATTACCTTCTGAATTCTATATGTTACACACTCCACAATGCTAAGCTCTTCCAGTGATATCTTTTTCATGCTTTTTTTTTTGAGGTTCAATTCTCCAGAAATACCATTTTCTAAAAGCTCAAGTTTATCCTGAACAACTTATATTATCCATCACAAATACAAAGTATCTTCAATGAGCAAAATTTAATAGATCCAAAGTTACAGGCATAAACACAGAAAAAGGGGAAATTAATGTCATTAAAACTTCATATATATTTTCTAATATTTTCTTGCAATGAGATGATTGACATATTAGATAAGATGGCTTTAGTATGTGTGATGGAATTAGTGGTCTTGGAAAACTAGTATTTTCACTTTCATGTTTCTTCTCTTCCAGTGTAAGACACTGGGATCACAAAACCTCTGGGTGATGGAGGCTTGGGGGAGACTGTAAGACTGCACACACACACTCTTACCATTGTGGTTTTTTCCATGGTGGCACTTCTAATCCTGACACAAGCAGATCATCCCAAATGACTGCACCTTCATGGCAGGGTTACGGAGCAGCCTGTCTTCATGCTGCTGATGAATAAACCTTGCTGCATAAGGCTGAGTAAGCCTTGTGTACACCACATGGTGAGACCCGTTCTCCCTCCATGGGGCCATGATGTTACTGAGCAGCTGAGTGCAGAGTCTGACTTTGAGAATGCCCTTTGTCACTGTTATTACATTCTCAGTCACTGCATTTCATCCTTTGGGAGCTGAGCTACAACACTCCGTTCAAAACAGAGACAGATAAAATTTCATCACACAAAAAAAAGAAATCTTGGGTAAAAGCGAGGTGAGGTAAAACCTGTAAGATCATGGGGCTGGGCTCTGCCTCACTCTGTGATTCTGCCTGGGAGATGTTCGATAATATGGTCAGGCCTAAAGCCTTGGTAGGGCAGGCCCTGTGATTGAGAAATTTAGGCAATCCTGCGATTTCCCTTGTAGCTCTGACATCTAGCTGCCTGATCTGTGAAAAGCAAAAGAAGATGCAATAAAATGAAGACACAGAACAAAAAAACGTGATGTCTTAACTACTGGAAAAAAATCTTCAAGCATTAGCAAAATGGTGTCCATTCCTACTTATTGTGAATGCTTGTCCTTGTGTTACTTTAATTCACTTAGCTGTATTAGGAAATTGTCCCCCAAACCCATGAAACACCTGAAATGTTCGTTCCTGTAACACAGCAACAGGCTCTTAAAACATTTTTAGTAGACTATTGTTCTTACAATTTTTACCACCCCTTGTCAAAATAAATCAAACTGTGATAATCTCCATAAGCACTTTAAAAGGATTAAAATTATGGGGAATCATTTTATATACCAAATTACTTTGTATATTTCTATTCTCTTGAATGAGAGGGGAAAATGAATTGGAAATCAAAAGAGGGAATTGCTCTTTTGATATCAGCATTTTCTTTTCTATGGGTGTAATTAAATAGATCTTAGAAGAGTGAGATGAAGAAAGGAGAGGAAAGAGGTAAAAAAGGAGAAAGGAACAAAGGGAGATGGTGCTAAAAGGTATTCTATGGCCAGTATTAAAATATTTACACATCATCTTAAATCTCCAAAAGACACAATACATCGGATTCTCATCTCAGGATTGCTGTAGCCTGCTGAAGACCACTGATAAGTCTGAAGGACTGTCGGGTAGCTTTCATGCCACTGTCACTGACACCCCAGAAAAAAGGCAGTCTGGATGGTGAAAAACAGAGAGGAGGACAGGAGACCAGAGGAGTGTGTGGCTGAAGGATTCCTACCACAGACTGTTCTCTGCTTATGGACGAGTTCCCAAGAGATCTGACACACAGGACAGATCCCACACAGCAGCTCTGAGCTGTCACGGGTCTCAGGTACAAAGACTTCCACCTGTGGTAGTCTTTGCTGCTAAGCTGTGCTCAGCAAATAAAAGAAACATCAGATCTAGGCTGCTAAAACAACCCTTATGGCTTCAAGGAGTAAAATTTTATAATATCAAGAGGAAAGACTAGGATGAAGATGCAGAAAAAAATATACTACAGGCGAGTGGGAAAAGTCTCACAATTGCTACCACTTGTTCTCATGAGGGACTTCAGCTTCCCAGATGTCTTCTCAAATAAAACACAGTAGAGAGGAAACAGTCCAGGAGGTTCCTGAAGTGTGTGGAAGAGAACTACCTGACACAGGTGGTGAGGGAGCCAGCTAGGGGAGGCTCCACACTGGATCAGCTATTTGTGAATGCTGATGGGTGATGTGATGGTCAAAGGGTCTCTTGGGCACAGAGATCACAAAATGACAGAAATTTCAATTTTTTGAGAAGCAAGGATGGGTGCCAGCAGAACTGCCACCTTGGACTTCCGGACAGACAGGTGTCTTTAGGAGACTGCTTGAGGGAGTCCTTTGGGAGGCTGTCCTGAGGGGAAAAGGAGTCCAGGAAGGCTGGACATTCTTCAAGAATGAAATCTTAAAGGTGTAGGAGCAGATTGACCCCATGTGCCAAAAGATGACCCAGCAGGGAAGCAGACCAGCCTGGCTGAACAGAGAACTTTGGCTGGAACTCAGGAAACAAGACAAAAGTTTATGGCCTTTGGAGAAAGGGGCAGGCAACTCAGGAGGACTGCAAGGAACTTAATCTGATTTCTTCTGCAAAAGACAACAAAGAATGTTTCTATATATACATCATTAACAAAAAGAGAGCTAAGGAGAATCTCTGTCTTTTATTGGATTAGGAAAGGAACAGAGTGAAAAAAGATAAGGAAAAGGCTAAAGTGCCTAATGTCTTCATGCCTCACTCTTTAATGGCCAAACCAAATGTTCTCCAGGTACCCGGCCTCTGAGATGAAATACAGGGACAGGCAGCAGAATGAAGACCTCATAATCCAAGGTGAAATGGTCAGTAACTGGTTACACCACTTACACACATACAAATCTGTGGGGCCAGATGGGATCCACCCAAAGGTACTGAGGGAGCTTGTGGAAATGCCATCAAGCCACTTTCCATCATTTACCAGGAGTCCTGGCTAAGAAGGGAGGTCCCAGCTGACTGAAAGATGGCAAATGTGATGCCCATCTTCAAGAAGGGTTGAAAGGAAGATCTGGGTAAGTACAGGCCTGTGATCCTGAACTCAGTGCTGGGGGAGATTGTCTTGAGTGTCATTACATGGTGCATACAGGACAGCCGGGGATCAGGTGCAGCCAGCACAAACATGGCTTTGTGAAACGCAGATTCTGCTGGACCAGCCTGATCTCCTCCTGTGACAAGGTGACATGTTTAGTGCATGAGGGAAAGGCTCTGCAGAGGGATCTGGACCAGCTGGGCCATGACCAGTTGTATGAGGTGAGAGAAGGCCAAGTGCTGGCCCTTTTACTTGGGTCACAGTAGTCCCAGGCAGTGCTACAGGCTTGGGGCAGAATGAGTGGAAAGCTGCCTGTTGCAAAAGGACTTGAGGGTGCTGGTTTTCAGCCACTGAACATGAGCCAGCATGTGCCCAGGTGGACAAAGCCACTGGCATTCTGGCATGTATTGAAAATAGTGTGGCCAGCAGGATGAGGGTAGTGATTGTCCCTCTGTACTTGGCAATGGTGATGCCACACCTCAAATCCTGTGTTCGGTTTTGTGCCGCTCACTACTCCAAACACGCTGACGTGCTGCAGCATTTCCAGAGAAGGGCAACAGAGCTGGTGCAGGGTCTGGAGCATAAGTCCTGTGAAGAGAGGCTGAGGGAGCTGAGGTTGTTTATCCTGGAGAAAAGGAGTCTGAGACAGAACCTTATTGCTCTCTATAACTATCTGAAAGGAGGTTCTAGACAGATGGGGTTTGATTTCTTATCCTAAGTGACAAGTGACAAGATGAGAGGGAATGGACTCATGCTGTGCTTGAGGAGATTTAGATTGGATATTAGGAACAATTTCTTTATGGATAGGGTTATCAAGCTTTGAAACAGCATGTCAAGGGAAGTGTTGGAGTTACCATCCCTGGAAAGTGTTCAAGAAATGCGAATGTGGCACTCTGGGACATGATTTAGTGGTGGACTTGGCTAACAGTTGGACTCAGTGATCTAAGAGGTCTTTTCCAGCCTAAGCGGTTCTATGATTCTGTGTTTCTGTGACCATACATATGGGGTTTATCTGGAATACTATTGTTATATTGTCATAATCCTAATACTCAAGTACCTTGGGCTACATCCTACGCTTGTGTATGGAAATAATGCATTTGGACAGTGACAAGTGACTTATATGAGAAGATGTTTGAAAAATATTAGCAAGACAATCTATGTGGCTGGAAAGTAATGTACAGGCACCATGTAGTATTAGGCAGTTTGCCTTTTTTCTTCTGCTACTCCATTTCAGGAAAGGTTCCTATGATAATATCTGGTTCATTGGACATCCAAGATTAGGTGCAAACAAATGCCTCTCTATAACCTCTAAGCTTTTTAGAGCAAAGCATGTGTTTAGGTGAGATAGAAGTTCTGGAGTGAGAAAGAAGAAATTCCCAGACTGCAGTGAATATGGAGATGCATCTTTCTATCTCTATGTATCACTATATCCTGAGAATTTCTGCTCTTTCACAGAAGTAAAACATTGCTCAACAACACATTTCTTTTTCCCAGACTTCCTCCTTCTTTCATTTTGATGTAAAAATTGAGATATAACAAGCATTCTAAGTACATCCAGATTTGAAGAATCAAGAAACAAAATTTTCTTTTCCTCTTTAAATCTTCCTTCTGTCACACCATTAATTTTATGCAGCTGAAGGATGTGTGTAGGAATGTAAAATGTCTCAGGAAACTTGGAAATAAAAAAATAAAGCTGAAAATAATGAGGTGAGGCATCACTGATGAAGGTTAAGACCACATTTTAGAAGCAATGAGATGTCATTTGCCCTTTTTATATCTGACACGTGCATATCTTTTTAAAAAAACCATGCAAAGTGGCATAATCTAGTTTCAATTGTCCAGGAACTTCAATATATATATTTTCAGATGAAAAAAAGGATTTTGAGAGATATATGAAATGTATCTCACTATGAAAAAGGAATTCTAGTAGCCCTACTTGGCTAATTTTCTCTACCTATAAATAAAAAGTACCTAAAGTAGGAGGGAAAATCAGGTATGAAGCTGAAAAGTTGAACTGTAAAACAATTTGAAAAAGTTAAAGATGAAGATCCAGGGGAAATCTGAAGTCTGTCCAAAAAACCTGAAGATAAGGAGAGTTTATAACTGGTGAAATTCCCTCTGTACTTTCCACGGGAGATATCAAGTAACGAGAGCTAATCTGACAGCAGGTGAATGATACAGTGCATTTCCTAGGGACTCAAAAGAAGGTTCATTTATAATGTTTGAATAGAAGGCAGCTCTCACGGAGGAAAAATGGTACTGAAAAATTAAACTCTTGTAGCGAAATGTTCTGTCAGATAGACTGGGATTAGGATTACAGTATGGCAGGGACATATTCCAGTTTGGATAATAACTGATATATGCTTTAAATTGGAGTGGGAGAAGACACTCTTCAGAGGAGGAGCCATGTACACACAAAAATATACTCTGAAAAAATTACCTCAGGATTTCAGCAAGCAGACTTCCCCTTTCATGTATCTTGGGGATTTTTTATCAATTTATCTGGTTTCCTTATAGTAGCAAGGGAAAAGGTGAGTAGTGTGGTTAAGTCCTGGCACCTATCTGTTTGATGATCTATCTGATCCATTTCTATGCTACACTTTTTCAGGCATCCTTTCCTAGTGTTTCTGGGAAATATTGGCAGCATTTTTCCCCTTCTCTTGCAAAGTGTTTCAAACACTGAACTTAAGAATTTTCCTCATAACAGGTTAAATTCTGTCAAAGATTCGCTTTCAGCAAAACCCTTGAATTCACTTTCTCTGTGGTTATGCCCTTTTATGCTGGCTGACCAAACTGTTCTGGTGTTTTTATTTAACAAAACGGATAACTGCAGAAGCAGAGTGTTTTAAGTGGATGGAAAAAGATATTTGCTGAGTGAATTGTACTCCTGTGAGAGAGACTAGTACAATAGAGCTAATTTCAACTTGCAGGCAAACACAAAAAGAAAAAAGAAAAAAAAAAAAGAAACAGAGACAAAGAAACCATAAAAAGTGAGTGTATGTCCACATACGTACTGCCACATATAATGACTTTAAAAACTCCCATTATCGTATCTCATTAAATATTTCATAAGATGTGAAAGAGCTAAAATCCCTCTAATACATATGCCTGAATGAGGAAGAAGTATTTTCTCAAAATTATGTGCTCTCAGATTTTACCAACAAAACCTTTAAGTAATAGAAAGAAAAGAGCAGGAAGAAAAAAAGGGCGTTGAGACCCAAAATGTATTAACCGAATGGAACAAGTGCTAAAATTGCTGAGAAAAAATTCAAGATGCAAACCAAGTCCAGTAGAATTTTAGAGTAAATGACTGGTTTCCACATCCTTATTCTGCCACCCTGTACATAAGGATAAATCTGAGGATTCCCAGATTTGCTGAAAGAACAAAGATAGCCTGTCTCAACAGAGAAATCCATTAAGATAGTAAACTCCAACTCTAGGTGCATTTTGTAATACTATTTCTTTTCATGATTCTTGAAAATCCCAGGATGATAAAATGTTATTTTCATTTTTGGAAAGGCTCATTTCAGAAGTCTTAGTTTATTTTTTTTTTTCCTTTCTTCTTCCTGCTGAGAAACACACTATGGATGGTAAGATAATTAGAAACACAAAGGGACAGAGCTAGAAACAAAAATGTAGTGCTAGGTGGCATTTTATCTCTCTCCTAGCTGAAGAATTTGTTCTTGCTTTACTGGAGCTCATATTTTAGGACTGTGGAAAAAGTAATTCAGGGCAACTTACATGGATTTTTTTTCAATACAAAGTAAAAGCTATTCATAGGAATCTTTCTGCGGACTATAGGAAGCAACAAATACTACAGGAACAGCGTATGTATTAATCAAGAAACATATCTGACCGAAAGTGAGACATGAAGAAAGAGAATTAAAAAACCAAAACATTCTAAATGAAATGGCTTAAATATGTAGATGATCCAGGGTCATACTACACTGACTTTGTTTTCTTGTTTAATGAGCACAGATGTGTCAAGTAGAAGTTATACCAAACATGTTTAATTAAAATACTTGCATACACATGCATGTACACATTTACACACATGCATGCACACACACACACTCACAGAGGAAAAATAAGCATGGAAATTCTTTCCGATAGCCAGTTTCAAGAATACAACTGTTCTCCTGTGCTAGAAGCTATTGGCAGCCAAATAAAATATCAGTGTTCCACTAGGAAATGGTTAGTCAAACAGAAAGTGCAATGAATCTGCAGCTGATGAATATAAGGATTTCTCCATGAAATCCCCTGTGTCAGAAATTATTATAGAGGCTTTCTGTAGTTTAGGACATTCCCAAGACTGGTTACTCAGTGTTATGTAAATGACAAATGGTTAGAAAAAATAACTTGGAACAGATGAATAAGGCATTTGGTTCGTAGGAAAAGGGATCGATGTAGTTTTGACTAGAGGCTTGAAGTAACTTCTTGTGTTAAAAATAGCAACACGACAGTTCCCTTCCTGTGGCTATCATTATATCAATTTACAGACATTAAAATATGTTTCAGCAAGTGTAAAGAGTTAAAAGGTGTTTCCTTGCAAAACAGATGGACTAAATGTCCCTGATCTTTTGCTTTTTACAAAGCATTATTTAGTACATGGATAGCAGAATTATTACCTTTTATTTCAATCATTTCTGTTCTTCTGCTGTGAATGATTGGGAAAAATTTAATGATGCGTATTAATACTGATTCAGCAACTTGACAGTGTTTGGTGGGAGACATCTTTAGGTCTTTTTGTGTTATCCTTTAAAGAGGCTACCAAAGACTGAATTTACAGGCCCTACACAGATGTGTGTAGGGAAGGTTGAAAGAAGGTTTTTCCGTTCACCACCCACACTCCATGCAAGAACCAAATGTAAGCAGTTCCCAAAGAGCTGATGAGAACCAAAAGGAGTGCAGATCACCAGGGAGTGGTGCGTGAAATGCAGACCCATTGCGTGCTGGATCTGTAAAGGGAAGGAGAGATATTTTTGACATAAAGCAGTCAACTTCAGTGTCTCATAACAGAGGGGAAATGGAGTGGTGAATGTAGCTTAATATTCATAGAGCAAGGGAAAAAATCTGTGTACAGTAACTCCTGTCTTGACTCACAGATCTCAAATGCCTGATCTGACCTGTGGTTCTCTGTATTCAAATGAATAATGACAAAGTCACTGCATAACCAAATAAACAAAGAATAAAAACATGATAAGAATTTCAAAATTTGACCCCAGAACAGGCTATTCTCTCAGTTGCATTTTCTGTTTATGGATGTATGAATAGTCCAGTCACCACTGCAACATCCACATTTTTGCTTTCAGATGTTCTGCTTGTCTTTGACCAGGCTCTTTTCTCAATAAAATGTATGTTACTTTTAACCTCTCAGTGACTTCTGTCTTTCTAGCCTATTTATAGCCACTTTCTTAGCCTTCAATACAGTAAATCCATTTGTATAATATGCCTTTAATACAAGAGGGCTAGGGAACCACATTGTTTTCAAAATATGGTTTCACTGGCTTCTTACATAGTGCTAGGATATTTCCTCTGACTTAGGTTCAATACCTCCATTTATATATGCCTCATTTTCGTTTGCTTTTCTTTCTTTTTTCTTTTTTTTTTTCACCCTCAACTGCTCTTAAGCACCAGGCCAACTGCTTTTGAGTTTTATTCACCACCCCATCCCTCCCTCCCACTTCCCCTACTCCCATCCTGAACTACTGAGTGTATGGTCATGAACAGACTGTGTTTTTTGGGTTCAGCATAATTCACACACTGTTTTGTTCTTCTGACTGCAAACTTGCTGTGGTATGGATCAGATTATCACCAGAGCTGAGTGAACCAATTTGGATTAAATTAACAGAACCATTCCTTGCCTCACACAGATCTTTGTTTGAAGTTTGAAAATGTCAGCTTAATTTTTATTCACCTGCTGCTCACTTCCTGGTTTTGGTCAGGACTGGAATGCTACAATATTAGGAGAAATTATGCTCCTTTGATATTTTCAGAAGAAATGGAAAGAGGAAATTGGAGATGAAGGATATTCTTATGGTTAAAGAAACTGAACAAGGACTCTTGAGATAAAGGTTTAATACCAGTTTGTGCCACAGGCTAACTTTATGATTCCAGTCAACTGTCAGAGAAATTGCACTACTGGATCAGATCAGTGGTCCATCTAACCATTTATCACCTCTCCTTGTGTCAGCTTTATGGAAAGATGCAGGTCTCTGAAAAAAGCAGGTATAATATGCCTACAAGGGAAGTTTGTCCCAACACCTTATGCTCTGGGGTTTTCTACCCCCTTCTACAATTCTTAGCTGTTTGTAAATCCCAACATTTTGCTTATTTTCTTGGCTGCTGCTGAACACAGTGCAGAGATCTTCATTGAGCTGTCAAGTCTTTTTTTCTGAGTTGTTACAGCTGTTTTCTCTTGTTCTGCCCCTGTGATCAATGAGGGCTTTCTTGACACTGTCATCTTGTCTGGTCAATGCCCAGAACTGGAGGCCTTATAATTTCCCAGAACTCGGCAACTGCATGACTCAGAGCATGTGGTTATAATTGTGGCACAGTCCTTTTTCTTTCTCCGCTAGTTACAGTGCTTGAGCATGAATGATGTGTTCAAACGCTGCCTGGGATTTGAAAGGAACACTCCAACACCGTTCTTTTCTTCAAACAATAGGTACTCCTATGATTGAGGTATCGTTCCCCAGCCTTTTAGACCATGGCCACTATTATATAGGTTGTTATAAATGAAAGGTTATTATAGCTCTCTAACAACTCCTGGAAAAGTGTCTGGCTGCTGCAAAACATAGCTGTTAGAGTTCTCATACTCATATGAGAAGGGTTTTCTCCTTCATCTTGTTCCTAAAACCGCTGTTGATAAGCAAAGGAAGACCCCATATGGGGAACAAGGAGCCCATACCTCGTTGCTTTGGGGTAAAATATCATACATCAGAAGGAAATCTCTGCTCATTTCACAATGCTCTGAAGAGTTCTGTTCCACATCCTCTATGATTTGCTGCCCTGTGACAACCTGATCTGTGGCAGAGGACCACTGCCATGAGTGTAACTAAAATTATACAACTCTTTGGTCATTCTCACTGCTCTCTCTGTGAACCACTGAGACTATTTGGACCACATTTCAATGTTACTTCTCGTGCTGAATATTTTCCTGTGCAAACATTATCAGTGTTTGAAGGAATCAGATGTATTCATTGTCTCAAAAAAAAAAAAAAGATAGTCTAATTTTGTTTTTATGTCAGGTTCTTTTCCATAACTTTTAACCTTTCTTTATACTGGAAATGATGCCTTGGGACCTTGGTCGTGGTCTGCCATCAGTATTGCCTTGATTCATAAAGGGTGTAGGGATGGAAGATACAGCTCTAGGAACAGCTATTCTCCTGTCCAAGTGTAAGGATAGGAAAAAGGCTTGACGATAGGAGGAGATGAGGCAGTTACACTGGACTTTTACTGCTGCATGCCTGTTGTCTTAGGTTACATTTAAACTGCTGAAAGCATGCACATCTACTCTTGAATGACAAAACTCCCTTTCCATATACTGTGTGGAGGGGGACTGGGTTTAAAGATGAAATTTTGTTGAGAAGTGCAAACAGATCTAGAAACTCAGATCAGCTTTCAACTCAGTAACAGAATCCAAAGGGATCTTACACCAAGATGGAGAAGCCAAAAACTTATTTTGCCTGCCCTGAGTGCTAATGGCACGGTATCAGGCAGTCACAACTAGCCTCATCCTGGCCGTACAGTGCTTGAAGGGGAGAACTGAAACCCTGTGTCATGCTCTTCTCTGGGCAGTACCCACAAGTAGACACTGTCCAGTTTCCCAAAACTCAGCCATTCTATGACTCACCACATACTGTTGTAATTGTGGCTGTCAAGCCTCTCAGTCTCTTTCTACACAGTTCTGAAGGCCAGCTTATATGCCAAAATAGTGTATGAAAGAAACATAGGACGTTAAAAAGCAGAGATACTTTTTGTCTTAGAAAAGCATGTTGGGCAGAGATAGAATCTAGGCACAAATGGTTGTCATTAGTAATATTTTGATACTGCAGCCATGTTGTGATTGTAAGGAAGCATGAAAAGTAACATAGCTGTAGTTGTACTAGTAAAGGTGATGAGCAAGTGCCATTTGGGGTCACATGCAAGAGCCCCAGACGTCACAGAACAGGTGATAAGCCTGGTATCCAGCACACACTTCTCTCAAGGGTTTCTCTCAAGACTCCTAGCAAACACTAAAGGTTCAAACGTCTTAAGATTCAAATCCACTTTCTCCAGTGCATGCAAAAATTAGTTTTCTGCATATATTCTGTAGTTTAGAAACCTGATATGTATATGTAACTCATGCTGAACCTGGTCTCTGTCTTCCCCACTAAGCAGGTTTCCTACTCATTAATTATTTGTGCTATTTCAGCTTTAGCTCTGCGTTTTTTTCAGATTCCTAGGGAATTTTTTTTCCCATCCATATATCTGGAGCAGGTGTGGCATAATCTGCTGCAGGAACTCCTTGTCACTTTCTAGGGACCCTTCATTCATCTCATCTTTCAGGAAGGAGGAGAGATGATCAGAACTCTCCTTGCTTGCTCATGGAAGAGAATAGAGAACTGCATCCTTAGATACTATATTCATTTCTGTCTTTTTCTGACCTTAATTTGTTGCTTCTTTCCTTTGAGAAAAATATCAGTTGCCTAAAAGAAATGGCATGTGGGAAACCCTTCCAGTTTCTTTGAGCACCACCGCTTTGAATTCTTTGGTGTTGGAGCAGGAGGAAGTGAATGAGGCTAATGGACAGGGAAGTGCAGAATTTTCGAGCATGTAAGGGCTTTTTAAATCATCAACAGTATAATTTGAACAGTCCTCACCCAGAAAAGAAACAAGTCACTTAGAAAAGTGAGGCAAGGAGACTGATAACTAGGAAACTTTGGGCAGATCTAGAGCATAAAGAGTGTATAATCTGAGACCAAACAAAGTCCCATGCACATTCTCTCTATTCCTTTTAAAAACCAAAAATAATCCAGTGTGAAGACAGATAACTAATCAGTACCACTGCCCATCAAATATCTCCAAAAACAGTAAACACCAGCTGTAGCTCAGTTAAAACTGACAGCTCATGAAGGACAAACTTTAGCTCAGAGCTGTATTTCTAGTGAGGGCCCTTTAAATTATTTTAAAGTAATTTCAATTGCAGAAATCAAAATGTTAAGTAACACAGAGAATAGCAGGAAAGAAATGAATACATTACAAGTAATAATCTAGTATTCTTTACTATTGAACTCCATAGTTCAAAGATAGGTAATTCTTTCACAGCTATGAAACCATTCTGTATCCATAAAAGACCTTTAAAAAGGGGTCCAAAGTAAAAATTTGGATGCAGTTTAAAGAACCCTGGAGACTAGGGAAGCCCCCAGGAACCACAAAGACTTTTCTTTTTCTTGCACTGTCTTCTTTTATGAATAAATGAAAGAATGAACATTTCTTTTCATTCTTTTCACTGTCACAGAAGCTCAGGTCTTATACCCTAACCTTTCCAACTGCCACCTTGTACACTATACAAGTGTTGTCTTCTCTTCTTATTCCTCTGTCTGAAACCATAAAGGGTGACCTTGTTTTCCTTGTGCCTAGCAATATGGCTTATGGTCCCGTTGTGTTCTACCTACTCCTCTCCTTTTTCTCATATGCCACTTCTGACACGAGCAAACCCTTCGATCAAAAAGCCAACCAGATGGGTAGCTAACTATATACTGGGGGAGAATGTGAAGGTTTTGAAATTTCACATGTCGGAATGAGTTAAAAGAACTATCAGATCCTTCTGCCTTGCATCAGAATACAGAAGCAGATGCTGAAATGTTAGTAATTGAACAGCTTTTTAAAAGATAGGGGAAAAAAAATCAGTGGAATGAGTTAATTAGATAATGAAGGGAATAGATTTAGTAATTAATTCAGGTTACATAAAGCATTTGAGAATATGATGTAGAAAACTCATTGAGAAAGGTCCATGAGGGGCTTGAATGTTCTTCCCCTCCTTCTCCTGACATTTTTGCCTCTTTAATGTGAAATCGTTTCTGAAAAATACTCCCAAAATTTTTGATAGAACTCAATATGTAGTCATCAGTGAGTACAGAATTTTTTCCTGCTTCTGAACAAATGTTTAAGCCATTTGCTTTGGCAAGAAGGGTGAAAGATCTTGTGTTAGATATGTGCGGATTAAACTTCTTGATAAGAATTCTGCTGTGGGAATACACCTGCGGATCAGTGCCAGAAAAGAGGACATATTTGTGTTGCAGATGAAAGGGATGCACAAATCTTACGTGCACACATGCTAGCCAAGATGGAGTGTTTTTTATCTCACATAATACTAATTACTTTTAGTTAAACTTCTGTCATATGTATCCATTTTATCTTTCATAGGATGACCTAAATAGTTAATAAGCAGGATCCAGACTTTTAATGGATTAGAATTGGATCTGCAAAAAGATGGTGGAGTCTGAATACTTATCAACTGATGTCATCATACAAGCAAACTTCCCAGAAGGTGATACCACATGGTCTCTGGAGATACAACCTTAGCAAGTCCATAACTGCATATGACAGTTACACTGCTTAATTAAATTGCTGATGTTGGAAAAGACCTCTTAGATCACTGAGTCCAACTGTTAACCCAGCAGTGCCAAGTCCACCACTAAATCATGTCCCAGAGTGCCACATTCGCATTTCTTGAACACTTTCCAGGGATGGTAACTCCAACACTTCCCTTGACATGCTGTTTCAAAGCTTGATAACCCTATCCATAAAGAAATTGTTCCTAATATCCAATCTAAATCTCCTCAAGCACAGCATGAGTCCATTCCCTCTCATCTTGTTACTTGTCACTTAGGATAAGAAATCAAACCCCATCTGTCTAGAACCTCCTTTCAGATAGTTATAGAGAGCAATAAGGTTCTGTCTCAGACTCCTTTTCTCCAGGATAAACAACCTCAGCTCCCTCAGCCTCTCTTCACAGGACTTGTGCTCCAGACCCTGCACCAGCTCTGTTGCCCTTCTCTGGAAATGCTGCAGCACGTCAGCATGTTTGGAGTAGTGAGCGGCACAAAACTGAACACAGGATTTGAGGTGTGGCATCACCATTGCCAAGTACAGAGGGACAATCACTACCCTCATCCTGCTGGCCACACTATTTTCAATACATGCCAGAATGCCAGTGGCTTTGTCCACCTGGGCACATGCTGGCTCATGTTCAGTGGCTGAAAACCAGCACCCTCAAGTCCTTTTGCAACAGGCAGCTTTCCACTCATTCTGCCCCAAGCCTGTAGCACTGCCTGGGACTACTGTGACCCAAGTAAAAGGGCCAGCACTTGGCCTTCTCTCACCTCATACAACTGGTCATGGCCCATTGATCCAGCTGGTCCAGATCCCTCTGCAGAGCCTTCCTGCCCTCCAGCAGATCAACACTTCTGCCCAACTTGGAGTCATCTGCAAACTGGCTGGGTGTGCACTCAATCCCCTCACCCAGATAATTGCTAAACAAGACTGGCCCCAAAGCTGAGCCTTAGGGAACTCCACTAGTGACCAGCTGCCATCTGATCCAATGGGGAGCCTTCCCTAGCTGCTTCCCTCACCATCTGTGCCAGGTAGTTCTCTTCCACATATTCCAGGAACCTCCTGGTCTGTTTCTCTCTACTGTGTTGCATTTCCAGCAGATGTCTGGGAAGTCGAAGTCCCTCACGAGAACAATTAGCAATTGTGAGACCTTTTTTTCTGCCTCTTCTGCCTTCTTGGGCAGTCTGTAATAGACTCCCATGACGATATCTGCCTTGTTTGCCTTTCCTCTGATTCTTACCCACCAACACTCAACCCTGTCATCACCATTATCCAGCTCTAGACAGTCATAACACTCCCTAACATACAGGACTACCCTACAACCTCTCGTTCCTTGCCTGTCCCTTCTGAACAGTCATCCATTGCAGCACCACAGCTGTTTAAGTCTTCTACTATATCTCTGTGATGGCAACTGTGTAATGGTTTTCCTGCTGTGCAATGGCTTCCAGCTCCTTGTGTTTGTGTGCTGTCCTGTGTGAATTTGTGTAGATGTGCTTCACTTGGCTTACCAATTCTGCTTTTTTGGTGGACAAGCTCCTATTACTGCACTACCATTATCAGGTTCTTCTGTGGTTTCAAACACTTCTACAAACCATGCATCCTTGCTGCTGCATCAATAATACTTGTATCTTGCCTCTAGAAGCCTACACTGATTCAGAAGGGCAGAACTGAAAGTTCAGACATCCAGAGATTATAAAGAATCATGAAGGGACTCTGTGGGAGAAGCGCACCACATTATCCCCAGACAGTAGAGTCTAAATCCACAAATGATTTTATATAAGATTTAAGTGTTTTAGAGCAATTTTGAGTATTCATATAGGTATAGTTCCCTGAAGTTTACAGGTGTCATTGTTTTCATTAGGTCAGTTCTGGAGAATATTAATGACTGAATGTCTTCTGTCTTAACAGCACTGGGGATCCTGGCAAGTACCTCATTCTAGACTTTGATTAGGCTTGAGCTTTTATATCCATTTCAAACATGATGCTTAGTCATGTCAAAACAGGAATGTTGGAATAGAGGCTGCATAGAACCATCTAGAGAATTCAGAGGAGCAAGGTGTCTCTGCACATCACAGGCAAGGATGCTCAGTCAGAGCACTTGATGCTCATTTAGTTTTTCCTCTTCTGACCTTGTGGCTATTGGAGGATCATCCCCTTAGGAACTTATAAATATCATGCAATAGGTAACTGCAAGAATCCTAGAGTCATATAATCATAGAATCATCAAGTTTGGGAAAGGCCTCTTAGATTTCCTCAGTCTCTTCTGTCACAGCTGTTTTAGACATATTTAAGTATTCCCTGGACCAAACAGAAAGAGGGTAATGCTATAACACAGTAGCTGGAGCATTCATGTCCTTGGAGACTCAACACATCACTTCCCCTCCTGTGAGTGACTTAATCATCAGACAAGAGAATTCAGATTCTTGTTATTCTAGAATTTGGTTATTCCAAATGCCCATACTCCTGTGTGGGAGCTTAAATCACTACCCCCAGTAAAAAGAAGCAGGGATGGCACTACCATCAAAACATTAGGTAAAAAAAATCCCATTAGCTGTTGACATGGTTCCAGATTATGCTGCTTTACTAGAAGTGTGCATTGCCCTGTAACAGAGACACTGATCTTGTACTCCATAAAACAGAATAGGCAGATTTTAAAAATACCGCTCTCTTCTACTGACCAGCATAGGCTATTCCCTGATTAGCACATCTGCTTTGCAGATCCCAAATGTAGAAACCTACTTCCTTTTACAAAAGTTATATGGCATCTTTACTGTTACTTTGGGAGCATATTAAATTAATTTGCAGAATATACTCCAAAAATGAGAGAGAAATGTTTGAAAACAGCTGATTATAATGTATTTCATTACACAGGTCCCTGCACACTAGTATGTGTTAAAAAGGTGACCACTGACTATGGAGTGAGATGTAGTAGTGCATTCGATGCATATACATTAAATCCTCTAATAACAGGGATATATACCCGCTTATATAATCGAAACAAGCAAACAAAATGTGACACCAGGACATTGCAACTAATGTTTTACCTTTGTACAAGTAAGAGTCCTTTGCAGTTGTCAGCCATCACGAAGTATTGGTGAAGGTTACCTCCACTTAATATGTGCACCATAAAGTAAAATATTCTAGTTGTGCAGAAACAACTGGTTAAGAAACAAATTATATCTTGTATGATAAATCAGTTCTTCAAAATCACATTCTTTTGTATGAATCTCAAAGCAGGAGCTTTAAAATTCAGATACCACACAGATGCCAAGAAACCAAAGAAAGCCATTCTTCATAGGACTTCACTGTGATAATGGCCAAAGCAGTGGCAGCAAAACTATTACAGATGAGCTGCACTGAATGTGATATGAGTTAAATATCTGAAGTACAATTCATCAACAGTGCATAAATAAGTAGGAATAGACAAAGAGTGAAGTAAAAAATATATACTTTGTTCTAGCAAAGCATTTAGTAACTTTCCATAACCCATTTCATTTTTCTACTGATTTTTTGAGCCAAACATTCAAGACTTAGTTGAAACTGAAGATAATGTTAACACTTTGTCAAGCATTTGAATCACTTCCAGTATATTGTAGTATAATCCGCTGTCCACAAACATCCCCTTCATTATTGCCTAATTACATGCAAATTTCATAAAATGAATGAGTTTTAAGTACTTGTCAATCTGTCATCCTAGGAACCACTGAAACATTTTGACTGCTAGATAAATAATCAGCAATAATCACACTATGCAAATTTGATATTTTCTGTACAATTATCTGAAACCATAAATAACTGGACACAAAGACATTTGGCATTCTCTCAGAAAGACTTGACCTACAGGCTTTTTTATTTCAAACAAACATGCCAGCAGAATTTTTAAATTTCTGCCTAGCAAATGTGACCAGTAGAAAAAAAATTATAAACATTTAGTGTATTAATATTTTATTACAACCTGGGAAAGGTTTCTTTCTTTTGTTTTATTAGGGAAAAAAAAAAGATTAACAGCATTGTTTTTTCTCAATTATTCTTACTTCCACAATTTTATTTCTTTAGTTCTTTGCTTTTCATCTGCAATTATCAAACTGTGTTTTGATTTTTGCTTAATATTTTTCAAGTAATAAGGGAATGAAGTGTTATGTATTGTTGACTTTTAATATTCCTCCCCTCTGTACTTGTTGTAGATCTTCTATAGTGTTTCCTACCATGATTCATTTTGACATTTCTAATGCACTGCAGGCACTTCAGCAGAACCAGTACCAGGAGGCTAATTATCAGGATTACAGACAAGCTCAGAAATACATAAACAGTGAATGCAGGTGAAATTGTGGAGTCCAAAACTACTTTTGTTTCCTGTTTACTCTGGGGGTTGCATACGTGTGTCTGTGTGCATATATGTACATATACAGCTGGTTATGTGTATTTTATGAGTGTGTTTTAAATCCCTAAATGTTGGCTCAGAAACTGATGTTTTTCTATAAACAGTAATAAAGCTCTTGAAAAGACAAACAAATAAGGAAGTGGTTTTTCATTTTACCAGCTTCAAGTTTATTCTGAGATAAATATTTCCATTAATATTTATCACTGAAACAGCACAAAGGGTAAATAGTAGGAAGATAGCACAAAATCTGTATTTAAGATTATTTCTTTCATATTAATTTATAAATGAATGCATATTAATTAAAGCATCATTTTGTATAAGAATTCTTGGTTCTGATCTATCTGCCACTGAAGTGCAGGAATCTGCAATGATAGCATATAAGCCATTATATAGGGCTTAATATCATCCTTTTGTTCTTTAAACTTTCCACAGCTAAGACACTTGTGTATCCAGAATTATTTATTTGATGAATTCTAGCAATTTTGAGATCTCAAACTATCCTTGGATAGGGGTTAGTTTCACTAACACACATACAGGAAATAATGATAATGAAATATCAAAGATTTATACTAAATGACAGATATTTGTCAAAACCAATCGTGAAATTACACAATTAAGCAAAATGACTACAGGAATTTTGGGATTTTTTTTGTTGGAATGTACAGTACAAAACACTGTTTCTGATGGCTGAACATTCATGCTATACTACTTGCCAGCAGACTTACTGCCGCATAGCAAAAACTATGGAGGCTTCAAGTTATTGATATATTAAAGGAATCATGGTTTACTGCAGAAATATGAGAATTTAAAATAATGAACAAAGGTGGGGATATCAAAATTTGTTCATAAATCATTTGTGAAATGCAAAAAGTGTACTGAAGATCATCAGGAAAATGGTTCTCTTTGAACTATTTACTTCCATACAGAGAAGAATGCCGAAGTGTTAATAGATCAATGGCTTAATTTTCAATATCTGCCTGTATATTTCAAGAGGGCCCTTTTTATGTACTTGTTTATCACAGGTAAGAAATTAACAGAAAAATTATCTGAATACAAGAATCAGCATCCCACTTTTTATGAGCAGATTACCTTTTAAAAGATGACTAGGTAATGATAATCTTTAGGTAATGATAATTTTATTTATACTTCACACCAAGCTTCGGCAAATATGCGATGGGAATGTAACTTTCAGTATAAAGATTCAAAATCACGTCTGAAAACCTTTTTCTTATCAGGGATCTTAATAGGATTAATTTCTATCATCTTAACTATTTGGTATTCAAATATTTGAACTCAACAGAGGCACATTGAAATGTGCAGTTGCAAATTGTTTCAAGACTTGCAGAACCAGCAACAAGCCCAGCCAAGTAAATGTGTACCTCCTGGGTAAAAAAATACGAAATGTGTGTCAGGCTGTCCTTTCCCAAAATCAGACAACAAAAGTAGGAACCACAATAGCATTTGTATTGTGATTACTTAAAGACTGCACAAGCCAGAGTGTTCCACGCAACATCCTTTAAATTGTGATTGGTCTGGATTCTCTAATGGCAAAATATATTAGGATTCTGGATCCAAAGCACTTTTGTAAATAAAGTCTCTTGTGCCTATTACACATTCCTTTTCTTGATTTCTGTGTGTCTACTTTACATATTCTATATGTTTAAAATAAAGATGAATATTTCAAAAGTAGGTTATAGAGTGCTGAAACTATTGTCATTAGCTGAGTAGAAAAATGGCATCATGTAAAGACAGGGGAAACTGCGCACAGGTAAAGATGAGTGAGCCACAAAAGACAGATGAATTAATTATTTTCAACAGTACAAACATACTGGGAAAAGATTTTCTCTTTTAAACATTCTTCCATTGAAACGTGATGTGTTGTTTTTGATGAGGTTAGAGGTTTGTTTTGGGAGGAGAGAAACATTAACAATGGCTACATATTGCCAAATAAGTGCCAAGTCTTACCTGGAGCAATGACTCTCATTGATGATGTAACAAAACTTACAATTAAAAATATATGCACTTTCATTTAATATCACATAAAATATTTAGTGCAAAACTGAAGGAAGGTTAATTATAGATGAATATAGAATTTATACTGTGTCCACGTTACACATCCAAGTGGTATGCTTCAAACTTCGTTGTCGGTCACTCGATAGTAAGTCCGATAGCAATCCTTTCTTCCTCCCTTCCTTCCCAGGACTGCTGCTGTTTAGCACCTCTTATTCCCCAATATAGGCTAAGTAAAAGCAGTTAGAGTGACATTATCAATACTGATTTGACTTCTCTGACTAGCTGAGCACTAAGATAATATAGCTCACAGAGGTGAACTTGATTTCTTTTGTTGAGAGCATGTAAAGAATTTAGGAATTCAATTTGCCAAACCTCGTGACTGGAGAGAAGTGAGAGAACAGGAAAATTTTAAAAAACCCCAACAATTGAAAGAAATTCCTGAAATTTAATTTTTGAAAACTAATTTTTCTGATTGTGCAGGTACAATGACTTTTGCCAGAAAAAAATCTTCTTATCCCTTGCACCACAATCTGAGTATACTTGTCCGCTGGTGGTAAAAATGTCTTTTACCTTAAAGACTGCTTTGTCTGGCCAGTTCTGGCTGATGCCACTAAGTGGAGATATGTTGGTTGTGCCTTGCACCTCAAACAGAAGATATTATTTGTAACAATAGGTGCTAACAATGAACCAAAAATCCTGCTTTCCAATCTGCTCACTGCATCAAGAAAATTTTGTTTTGCTTGGAAAGAAACTTGATGGGGAAATCACAGCCTGAGCTGCAGGCTTATATTGAGCCTTCACATGTACTTGTTTGAGAGGTGAAACACAGTCCCTCAGCAGTTAAGAGCTGTGAGGAAATAAAGGCCGCTCAGTATGAACACGGTCTTCAGAAAACTGCATCATAAACTAATAAGCCTGACCCTTTTCTCTCCATTCATCCCTTTTCCTCTGAACTGGATTTCAGGCAGCTTTCTGAAAACTTGGAAATAATAGGCTTTTTTTGGCAGAAATATCATAAATAATCTGGTCAACAAATCATTATAGCTGAAATTTGTAAAATATTGCAGGGTGAAGGAAGACATCTGTCCTTGAAGAGTTTTTTCAGCCCAAGTGGTTTGTGCTAAAAAAAGGCAATGGTATAGTCAAACAAGTCACTGACATAGTCATACCAGCTTAAAATAAAGTTCTCTGGGAAATTTGAGACAATTTTAATCATAGACTTTCCTTCAGCTCCTTGTCATAGTTATGAGTGCTACTAGATATGCATATGGTTTTAAACTCTGTGGTCTCAAAACATCATATTTTACAGACTGTTTTATAAAAGGAAAATTAATACACTTTACTACATTCAACAATCCATTGAAGTATATAAAATAAAAAAAAAATTTCCTTTTTTGTTTTGATATTACATGCATTTTTTTTACAATGCTGTTATTGTTACTTAATTTCCAAGGTCAGTCTTTTTTGACACTAGTTAGCCTGTGGAGGTAAATGGTATTTAAAGTATAATTCTGTCCATCAGCTTCTCTGAGTGCCAGTATCTTGACATGAATTGCTGTGCATTTATCAGCTGGGATATAGATAGTCCCATTAAGTTATCACAGCATTAGAGTGTTCAGGAAGCTTTCCCCATCAGTTAAAATTCTTGAATGAATTTATTTATTAAAAGCATTACATGTGATGATAATTCTTAGCTAAGGTACTTGTATATTGTATGAAGTAAACTATGTCTCAGGTTTTGTGGCCTTTAATAGTCCTAATGCATCTATACCTGTTTCTCCTATGCCTTTACTGCCTGTGCAATGTGTCAGGAAGCAAGATGTCAGACATGGTGGGCTACTGCCAAATGCTCAAGTGATAGAGATTTACCAACAGAAATTCTGGCCTAGTGACCTTCTACATTGAACTATTGATTCAGAGCAAATAATTGGGTTTCAAGAACTTTTCAATTGGTTCTGTGCAATTTTTTAGAGGGCAGAGGCAGTGGCAGAGTAATGACATCTGGGGACAGTATAACTGTGGCTCCTGTCCTCTGACATGTATTTTCCTCACTGAAGCTGGTGAATGGTTACCATCACTGGGGCAATTCATAGTGATTCAGCACTTTATTTAATGCATTAGGTGACTGCTGCAGTCGAAGTTTTGCGATCTTGATGGATAACCCTTTTTGTTCACATTTAAGTTTTGATTAAATTTTTCATCAAAGATTCAATTTTTGTTTAACCAGTTCACCTTTTGCCCCAGTGATTTCCCCTGGCTAGCTCTACTCTTGACAGATCGGGTAGACTTGTTTTATTGCTACTATTGAGGAATATGTCAGGACTTACGGTGGAAGTCTTGGCTAAAAATCAGCGCTGAAGTAATTGGGTTGTGATGAGTTGTAGCCTGGTGCTTCTCCACACTGAGGTAAGATATTGGGCTTATATGTTAGATCTTTCCCAACTCTAAACACTGGACATCTTTCCACTGAGATTATAACCTTCATAACAAAATATTAGTGAAAACATATGAAAACACTGTTCCCATCCCATGGCTTATATTCAGCTAAGTATTTATCCATTGTTTTTCGGTCAGTCATTGAGAGTTTTCAGTAGAATAAAAACACTGCTACTAGAAATGTATGTCTAGCATAATATTCACTAAAAGGCAGGACAAATTGTTAACTTATTGTACTAATTTACATAATTTATAGTTTGTAAAAAAATCAAAGGAATATTAATGACCAAAAAAAATCTAAAATTTGTACCACTATATGATTCTAAATCAAATAAAAAACTCTGTTTCTTAAAATGTAAAAAAAACTATTGTCCCAGAAACATGAAACAGATTTGCAGTCAGTACTTTACATTAATGACCAGGCTGCCTTTTCACTTCAACAGAATCACACATATGCCCCCTACAAGGCTCCTGACTTGACTTTGTGTCCTTAAGCAAAATTTTCATTTCTGATTCATAACACAACTAATCAGCGTGATTTTTAAAGTCACGTGGGCCAAAACACTTAAACATTTTTTTGGAATAGGGTAGTAAAATGGGTGCAGTCTATCAATAAGAGAAAAATAAACTGATTCCTAGTTAAAGCGTATGGTATTTACAGAACACCTGGCTTCCTTTCGGACCTCAAGTCATTGTTGAACTCCTCTCACTGTCGGTGATCCACCACCTTTCTTTCCCTCACATAAGTTACTGTTTTTCTATTTAAAAAAATCACTGTAGAAAAATCTCTTCACTCTTGACCTTCAGTATCCAAAAACAGTGTCCTGTTATTAAAGAGATACACTAACCTCACCTTCCACAGCTAATAATTAAACAATACATTTTTATTTTTTGGTACTGGTAGTGGGGAAGGTCATCACGGATTTCATAAGATAATTAAAGCTCCTAAGTACATCTTTCACACAGCTTCCTTTCAAAAGTGATCTAAACATTGTTCCTTGCTGCTAAACCTGTGGGATTTTTCTACTGGAATGGTAGATGAGGTATGTTATCAATCACACAAGGCTCTATTAATTTTATCACAACTCCAATGGCTGTTGACATTAAATAGCACAAATTTGGCCATTGTTGTCCCTGAGGTAGTGCATCTTCACATCTTTTCAAATGCTAATTATAGTTTTGACCTTAAAAAAAGGACTGTTTTTATCCCCAGCAAGCCCCCTTTCCGTCCTTCCTGATAGCAGAAGCATTTTCACAGGGCCATTTCTCTGCGTACACTGTTTGGCTAGTGGGATTTTTCTCTTTTTTTTTCTTTTCTTTTTTTAAAATTTAATATAAAACAAAAGCATCTTTATAAGATTTCAATAGCTATATAGGAGAAGGGTTGCTACACAGTAGTGCTGACGTTAGCTTTCATTGAGATGAAGAGAAGAGATCGCTTGATGATGAAGACATTTCAAGGACACCACTGGTATGGAATAGCTTTCTCTCTGGGTCACTCAGTGTTTCAGATTGCTTAATTACTGCAAATTCACGCAGGTAACTGTGATGAACACATGGAAAGCCATTAGGAGGTCTTATCTATTGTTTAACTTTGGAGAGAAAAAAGATAATTTTTGAAATGGGGAAAGAGTTCTGCTCAAGCTTTTCATAGGATACCACTACCTGTCTGTCACTGGGAACTGTCTAAACCAGTTTTTGTCATCTCCATATTAATATTAGTCATATCATTATTAAAAAAAATGGCTGTGCCAAGGTCATCTGAATTAAAACAGCAGTTTTGTGTCTTTTTGCATGAAATAGAATATATTATACTCTGTTTATTTGGATTTACTTGTAGTTCTCCTTACAATACCTTTTTTCATATGTTAGTCCCTCCTCTGTGTCTTTGCATTTATCTAGAAATTAAAGCACTTTTATCCTAAAAAAAAAGCAACTCCACACAAGCAGAATGCAGTACATTCTCTACTATTTAAGATGACAGGTGTTTATTGCACCCAAACATAGCTTCATGTTCTCAAAAAAAAAAGTGTGAATATATGGGATTTTTTGTGCCAAATTTTCCCTCAGCCTTTAAACTGAAATTCAATTGAAGTCAGGGATCTAAGGGCAGAATTCAGCCCTTTCCTATAAGGGCAGTGGGTGATGAGTGCGAGAGAGAAAAAAACCCCCTAATATATATGAGCATGATGAAGATCAGAAGGTATTGATTCACAGACTATCTTTATTATAAAATTAGCATCAGAATCCAGATTGGCCATTTCCCCTCAGTTTCCCTTACAGAGGCACCTCTAGTTAGACAGAAGGATCTTAGTTTCGCTGACTATGGGCTTGTAAGGACTCTGGAAGTATAAAGTGAAAAGGACAATTTCACTCTCTTTTCTGAAAAGTCATGAAACTACACAGAGAAAATAATGGCTTGTGATCAGATGTTTCTAAAAGATGTTCCATTTCTAAAGTCAAAACCATGTTTAGGATATTTTCTAGCTCATGCTATGGAGATGATTGGGTCAGATGACCATGATCCTGTCTTTTGAGCGTATGTAAATGGATTAATGATTGCAGGTCCAGAAACCGGTTGTCAAGTAGCAGGAAAGCAATAACGTGTTCCCACAGAAAGGCAACTGTAGCGATCATAACAAAAGTTAAATCCTGGTCTTACAGGGGTTAGGACATAGTCGACCCATGTAGAACTCTCTCATGTTGAAAAGTCTACTCTCATCAAATGCTGCTGCAGCAAGGATTTGTGACTACAGTGCTACTTCTTTTGTGGTGATGCAGTGTGAGTTTGCAACTATGATATTTGAGAAGAGCATATCATTTTATACAGATATATATATATATATGTATAAAACAATGAATTCCACAATTTAAAAAAAAAAAAAATCAAATGCCAAATCCAAACCGATATATTTTTATCCAGGCTCTACTTTAAATATTTGTTAGAAAACTTTAAAATAGATACAAAACTTAAAGGGTTTCATTTTGGAGTATATATCAACACTTGAGATAGAGTTTGTTCCAGTAATTTCCAAGACTTCAAAAGGTAGCAGAGACACATTCATACAGTGGGTAAAGCACTAGGATGGTGTTTCAAGAGACTTGACTTTCAGTCCCTTGTTAGCTTACTCTACTCAGAGGCATTTAAGCGAACTCTTTACTTGCCTTAGGTTCCCTCATCCATATAATATGGTAATGATGCTTGACTTTTCTCCTAAAGCAATCAGAGATCTTGGAAGGTGAAGAAACTTGTATGGACAGTACATATTATTCTAGATATGTTCTCATGTGACCCATGACATCTTTGGCCCTTAAACTTCCATTTATAAGGTTCCTTTTCTGAAATGTACAACCATTATTTTGCTACTGTGATTGTTGTAATGTGATGAGGAAAAGAAAGTGTTCCTTATAGTAAAGAGAGTCCAATATGAAACAAACAGTGAAACAAAATTCAGCTATAATTTCATGGTAAGAGTCAAATGGCATTTTTTTTTCCCTAGGAAATTGTTTTGTGTCTCTCTTAAGCATGTAGAATATCAGCAGCCTGAGAAGGTTCTTACTGTATCCTATTTATGGAGAATTAGAACATCAGCAGCAGCCAGTCAGCAAGGCGGATGAGGCACAGTAAGCTTATGTCTTTCAAACTGACCACACTTGTCTATATTTTGGCACTTCTTAAAGCTTGTTTTCCAGGTTGTGTACTCTAGCACTTTCCTTGGA
Source organism: Eulacestoma nigropectus (assembly GCA_013397775.1). Taxonomy (NCBI): domain Eukaryota; kingdom Metazoa; phylum Chordata; class Aves; order Passeriformes; genus Eulacestoma; species Eulacestoma nigropectus. The sequence continues at coordinate 323,724 of VZTE01004537.1, forward strand.
ATGAAAATATTTTTGCAATGTATTCTACAGATGCCGTGAATTTTTTATGATCCTCTTTTAAAGGTATAATTTTGCCTGTGAAACACTAAATAATCTTGTTCTACTTATTCTTCCCCAAGAACTCTAATACTTATTAGTCCATACCAAGAACTAATTGCTTGCCAAATTTCATTAATTTGATCTTAAACAAACAGCTGAATTATACAAAGGAAAACAACCATTCAAAACAGATAAACTTCTATTATTCCTATACTCATATAATTAAAAAAAAAAAAAAGAGAAAACAACAAAACCAATTTATTTTTCTTTAAATTGTCAACTTCTAGCCCCAAGCACATTTTCTATTACTAGTGCACAATCCTATAAAAATAGAGCTTTATAAATGAAAACATTGACAGACCCTTAGCGATAGTGGCACTACAGGGAATAGCTATAAACAACATTTTTATTCCTCAAGCATACCTTACCCTTGAAAGTTTACACTAATTACCTGTAGTTTTGTTAATGTTTTAAGCTGCCCTTCATCTCTCCCATCCAGACATACCACTCAGCTTCCTCAACAGATATATTCAACAGCTTCTGTTCACACCTGACATCAATTTCCTTTGATGTTCACAGTCTAAATGAGAATGCTACAGCAAGCTGTATTTGTGAAGTATACAGGATGCCTTTAAAATGATGGCAGGTATTTTTCTCATTAAAGCAGCCATAACAGATAGTTAGATATGATGCTGTCCCTCACCTTCCTGCTAATTAATGACTATGATTGCAACCCAAATAAGATCAGGCAATTAAATGTGATAACATTTCAGAAGTGAAGAAAACGTACAACAATCTTGGAATAGCTTCCTGTAGATAAATAAAGTTGATCTTAGCAAAATTAACATATAAATGTACCATTCTATCAAAAAATTACACAAACTAAAGAATGTGGTAATTTTACTTTTAATTGAAATATGCACTACAGTGGAGATTGAAAGTATAAGCAAATCCCGTATCTGTCTTGTCATTTCTATTAGCAATAGAATAGTTTGAATTCTTCAAAGGAAGATTTGTGAAAGGATTTTACCACTAAAATATAACCTGGAAAGATTTCTGCATCAAGATAGAGCACCTTTCTTGGTTCTGTGTTCTGCACCTGGGCATGCTCTAACAAATACCCAAGTGCTTCCTGTCCCAATGCCTGTAACGGCTGTGACTGGGCACTCAGACTTTATAAATGCACAGAAACATTTAGCAGAGACACCATTACTGTTTAAATTTGCCATCATCAAGTTTCAGAAATGATGCCTGTGGTAGTGACAGGGAAAAGTTGTGAATCTTGGAACTACAGAATCCTGACAGACTGAAGCACAGAACTCAGCATTAATCCATATTTCCTCAGACTCCAAAGGATTCTGTGCCAGATCTAATGACTGATTTATTGATTTTGAAAGCTCAGGTGTTTAAGTTAGACTTACAATACAGTTATCAATTCTGTATCTATGAGCCAGTTTTAGTATAAAAGAGGGTCTAACAATAGACTTATAGGAAAAAAAATGGTCTGTCCTTTTCCTCCTGCACTGGTGACAGTATCTTTATGAGTGCCAAGTGCTGGGCAGAATGTGGGAGTTACCATGCCTTCTTCTTTTTAGATTATCTGGAGAGCCATGGATCAGATGACAAATAAAACACTAAGAAGAAGAAGAGTTCCATTAGTAAGGAAAAGTTTTTGAGGACTGTGGTAAACACATTCTTCAAGAAACCCTGGGCAAGTGTTGAAACTGCCACATACTGATTTTGTCCTCCTCTGGCCTTTAGTCTTGTTTTGAGCATATGGAGTTCAACAACATCATCATCTCCTCTTTCAAAGGCTCTTCCTACTGCTAAGCTTGTTCTCCAGCAATGAACACCCTTCTTCAGGAGAATCTTCTGACTGGCCCACAGCATATCTACAGCTCCTCCACACTTACAGGGTGATCCTAAATGACAGCGGTGACAACTCAGCCAGTGGACAGGCATGTATGTGTTCTGTCACTCAACTATGACTCTAAGAGTAGCAATCTGTGATGGATGACTCTACGTGAGAGATTAATATATTCAGCAAAATCCTGGGCTAGACATAGGGAATACTTATGGGGAGATATTGATACTGTAATGTCGTAGGGAAAGACAATGTCCCAGGACATTCAGGCCAAGACCAACAAATATATGTGCCCATATCTTCATATCTATGACTATACACTAGGACAACTGCTGGCCAAAGCCTAGCAGAGGTATTCAAGTGAGGAAATAATTTTCTCCATTCTGATATGTAGACTTCTTTAAGGTGCAAGGTAAATAGGTAAACAAAATAGGTAAATGAAAGCCTCTTTCCTCTTCTGAGTGGGATTATACGGGGACAGTCAGAATTTTGGAGCAAAGAAGAAATAACTAGAGCTGTGTCAAAACTTCCCAGATATGGAAAGGGATGAGCTCTAGAAGTAGTATTCTTTGTTATTGCAGCACTGCAGCCTTTGGTCTACATCTTTGTTCCAGTTCCCATTAAACCTGAAGGTCAGGATCAAGGGGTTAATGCAGGATTTTCATTAAATATTAATTTTCTGCTAACTTCACATGGAGCAGTTTAACATTCTGTGTACGGTTTGGCTTAAGCAGTGGCTGGGGACATGTTTATATGCAATTAAATGAAAATGCAGTTTTCCTACCCTCTCTGACCTCTAATGTGAAGAAAAATGTAACTGTGTGGCATGTTTTTTTTTTCGTTTACACATTCATTATCAAAGATAAGAATGTTTTTGTGAACTACCTATACATTACTTTGTCACATTCTTCAAGTTGTAGGGGTTTTTTTTCCAAAGGAAAAACTTATTAAAAATACACTAACATTCAGTTTTGTTTTAGTTAACTACTTTCTCCCTCACCCCTTGCTCCAACAATGATGAAAAAGTAAGCATTTGAAAGAAGAGATAGAATTACAAGACCATGGACTTTGTGAGAACTTTTAGGATGTAAGGCATAAGTGACATCATAAGTCAAAGCTGTGTTGCCATAGACTCTGTAGCTATGAGCAGTGATGAAAGAATTTTCAAGGTAATACAGAGATGTGTAGAGTCTGTGAGAACTGTTTAAATCTTTGAAATCAAAAAGTCATCCTAATTCTAAAAGGCTAAGCTCAAAAATAATTTTGTCAAAATAAGAGGTAGAAGATCCTTAAGATGGCTCACAGGGGCTATAATACCATTAACATTTTTACTCTGAAACAAGCATCATTATAAAAACATACTCAAGATTGAAAACTAGCAGATTTTTATTTTTCTTGCTCCTTTCTGGTCAATACAGACCTACGCCTTTCCATTTAGTTAATGCAGCTAAAATTGTCTTCCAGTCCCTCCTCCTTACATTATGTTATACTGGAAGCATTGCAAACCTTTTTTCTAATCTGGAAATCCGATATCTCTGTTTCAGACATAGAAGCTTCCGGATATCAGGTTTGACCGTAATATCACCCCTTCCGGGAATGAACATTTTCCTATGTCATCACTCAAAAACTATCTTCAATTTAAAGTCCTTCCAGTTTTATCTCCCTCACTTTGCCTCTACCTTTTTAAACTTAGGACGTTTTGTGGGGAGTGTCAGACCTCTCCGTACCTTCCAAAAGACATCAGCCAGTACTACCCTTCAAAACAGTATTAATTCAAACACTTTCATACTTTCCCCCAACACTTTTATACTTTCCCCATTCCATCCATAACCCACAGGAAAAACTTGTCTTAGCAATATATATCCCCACAAAATTCATCTGCTTTCTGCATGAGATTTCCCAAACATAGAGAAATGATTAGTATACCCCTAAACTGTGTATACTTATGATGCTAATCAAAATACTTTAATTGCTAACCTGCATTCATTTTGTTCATTGGTCACGTTCACAAACTTGTCTCCAACAGCCTGTAGACTTCAAGGGTCTGTAGCAAGAAGCAGAGCTGACCAAGGCTTAAGGTATCACTCTTTCATAATTTTTAATCCTCCAAATTGACAGTTGAGTAGGATTTACTTCAGATATTATTACAGAACTTGTTAAAAATCTCTGTGATCCTCTGAGGTAAAACTTACCAAAGTTTAGAACAAAACCAGCACTGTAAAGACAGACTTCTGGATATGGTTGAACAGTGAGAAAGGAAGAAAACCACACTCACTAAGTACAACAGTACCAGCTCCAATACGTCCTAGAAGCTTAAGCTAAAGCATTTCAAGATTTAACAGAACAATAGAAATTTTCTTGCTTCTGACATAAAGGTGGTGATATCAACTGAAAACCAAAAAACTCTGTTATATGTTGAAAAGAAAATTCTACATCAATGGCCACAAACTGCTGTGCATGTTTGGAATATTTTAGTATTTTTTTATGAATAGTATAGGTGTACAGTATTGATGCAACTTTGAGTATCATTTAATTCTGATCTTACTCAATTGAAAGAGCAACTTGGAGCAATGCTGAAATCAGTGAAAATACACTTGTATAAAATTTACATTAGGTGACAATCAAATCCAAGAAGACTGACCACTGGAATTTAAAGAAAGAGGTACATCAAGTTTTTACAGTTTTATTTCTGAATTAAATCACTTAACTTCTGAGACTTTTTCTTGAGGTTTCCAGAATAAATTTAAGTAACTGAGAACAAAATATTTTAATATTACCATTTCTCAGCCTCAAGACAAGTTGTTTCTTTTAATATTGAACACTTGATTTGTTGTTTTTAGACAAGCTTTTCTCTTCAGCCTGGATTTGCCAGCTAAGTAGCAAATTAACCATAGGCATGACCCAAATGGATTCACCATATTTATGCATGTTGTTTAGTTCTAGAATGTTCAGGTCTGTATTTCATGAGGAAATGCAGCTGAATTCACATTATTTTCTTGTGTGTCAATTTTATATCAATTACCTAAGCTTTCTCACCTTATTTTTGTCAAACACAGATGATCTTTCTGATGGTTTTATAACTGTATTTTTTTTTTCCTACTCAGAAAAGGAAACCTGCTGGTAACTACCCAGTTTTGGACCCCCATAATATTTTTGTTGTATCTCTTTTAAGTACTGTTATTGCTATTTCATAGGCAGATCAGAGCTGAGCTGGATAAAACTGAGACTTAACTTTTTTATGCTGATAAGCATCCAAACCCAGGTGTTTTACTAAAGAATTACTTTAAAATCATGTTGTCTCAACCTACACAAGCCCAGGGACAAGACTATTGAGCAACTAACGTGCTGTGGGGAATATTCTGGTTTTCCCTAGGCAGGCCTCGGGTTTAACTGTTTAATTGCCTGTGACCGCTGCATATAATGTAAGAGGATTTTGCAGCCAACCCGATTTCCCAAAGCCATTACTTTAAAGGAGTTACAAACTGGCATTTGAAAATGACTGAGTTATAGTCATGCCAGCCAAATCAGAAACACAGCAAGAATAGTCTCTTGTAGTATGTCAGTTTTCCATTGAAGAGATTTATCTACTCCACTAAGGAGTCAGACAACCATGAAAAACAGCAAACTTGAGAAAGTTAATAAAACTTTTTTAAAATCTCAGAAGGGGTTTCAGTCAACATCAATGTTAAAGAAGGTTTAGGTTACAGCTTGTTTTATTCATCTTGACCTTACCCATAAAAACCTCAGTGATGGCCCAGACTAAGATATATTTATATGTCTTCTGGGACTGAAAGCATATGCACAGGGAATTATTAGAGCTTTTCTGAAACACAGGGCTAGTGTAAGCACACATCCCATCCCAGAAAAGGACTTATAGCTAGATCTGATGGTCTTCTTGTCCCGTGAAAAGTTTGTATAATTTGGAGAGAGATCTGCTAAATTCTCTGGCATAATCAAGCACCAAAACAGCCACTTTGAAAGAGTATACTTCTTCATTTCAGTTGGGTTGAGACTGCTTGGTTGAAAATTTTCCCCCAAAGAGTTCTGATTAACACTGCAGGAAACTGATATTTATGCAGAGCTCTTTGTTATTGTACTATCACTATCAGGCTAAACAAAATCAAATAACTAATGCCTGCCTTAGATATAGCCAATGCATGTTAGTATTCAGAAATATTCTCTTTAGTATCTTTTCTTCTTTAGTTAGTCTTGAAATCCAGTTCCCCAAATAAACTCTTCTGGACACAGTACCTTTTCTTTCCTGAGTTAAAAAAGGATCCCTTCTGCTTCTATGACAAACACAGATAAGAATACTACAGTAAAGAGTGTACAAGGGATCTTCTGTACTACCATGTTTTTTGTAGTTTAGGGCAGCACAGCTCGTATAGATGCATAGATCTTGCCATGAGATATCTCGAGGAATGCACGTTGTGGTTCCTCCTCTCCTGTGTTTGTCCATTCACCTGTTGCATTGTCAATGAGATTTTTTGCCAATCACATATCTCCTGTCCATATCCTGTCGTGTGACCAGGTCATGCTGTCCTCTGCAAGTCATCAAATATGTCCTTTTTACATGAGCTGCAACAAGGTTCAAAAAGCCTCAGGGTGTAGTTCTGCTACATGATGTCTCCACATCTCCTTTCTAATGATGGGGCCCACAGGGGAGAACGCAGCATGAAAGGGAGCTGCCAAATAATCCAGGTGACCACAGGTGTGTTGGATGAATCAAACCAGGGACTCAGTTGGGCCCTGGCCTTCTCAGGCATGAGATGTGGGAATAATTTATTTCCTGACAGTGTATTAAGAATGAAAATTTTTATCTTATGTTCCTAAAATACTCTTTATTTTTTGGTGCTGTTTACAGTGTTTTACCCTAATCAGCTCTGGACCTTGACCCTGATGGGATTTTAGTCCCATTCCTAGGCTTTTCAAATATTTCACTGAGTCCTCAATGTAAGCTATATTTTGGAAACAATCTCTTGGGCTTATGAAATGGCTCTGTCAGCAGAGACCAAAGTAATACAAAGATGAATATTTTATCATTATTTTTCATTTAGAAAGGAGGAGACTAAGGCATGAAAAGAGGCAGAAATATGACTATGATCAGCCATCAGGGTATCTGAAATCTAGAAAGAGGGCCTGAATCACCAGTTGGGTTCTTACCCCCTAGACATAGACACTTTTTAAAGAGTTATAATATTCACAGAATCTCCTTTATGGTTATTCATTGTCTTCAATGACATAGCTATCTCCTTTTTAAAAAACCTTTTAAAGACCACCGTCAGCAGAAATGCTATCTTACCCTTATGTAGTGCCACAAAGAGTTTCAGAAAATAGAGATGAGATTGAAAGTTGATTATCTGATTAATTTTGCCAAGCACATATCGAGCATAAAAAAAGTATTCTATGCCTCAAGCAGTGTAGTACAAATGTCCCAATTAGATGCATGACTGATTTTGATTTGGCTCATTATTTATGCAGAACATTGGCTACTGGCTTATTGTCTTACTAAGTTCTGCAATATGACCCTTAATAGTGATTGTGTCTAATACTAGGAACACAAATTCATTTTTATAAAGGCTGCATATATCATTATTATTAGGACTATTATTGTTAACATTATTATTATTAAAATAAAAATAATATGTATTATAATAATCTGTTATCTCTTTCTCCCCTGATAGTGACAGAGATCTGAGATAGAACAGAAAGAATTCCAAAATCTTGAAAATAATTGCATAAGAGTAGTAGCATTTCTTTTATCAAACTTTATCTGCCCAGGAGTTAGACCTGGAAGACCATACCTTTGTCCTTTATAGTCAGTGGTGGGAAAGATGCACTTCTGAAAAGTAACTCATTTATCAGGAAATAGAGTCTAAGACACATCAGAAAATTTATTCCCTGGAAGCAATCACTTTGTTCTATTGATGATAATGGCCCAGACTGGGATGTTCAAATTTTGACTGCCTTCCTTCAAACATTTGAAATCTGTCCCAAGAGACTCCATGAAACTTTGAGCTCTCATGTTTAAAGAAAATCTTTCAAAGCCAACTTTTAGACTGCTTTCATGAAGTAGTAGACAAAGGTTGTCTCTAGAAGAAAATGCTTTCAAAATCTTTTAAGTAGAGCTACATATCTACTGAAAACTGTGTTTTCACTTTTCTCCCTGGTTTACTCTGCATTTTTTCTTTGGATAATCAGTTTCTCTTGGTAACATTTTCTGCTGCTATATGGTCATGTTCAGTGCAAGCTTTTGAAACCTCTTTAGGATAATGCACAAACACGTTCCTGCAGATTCCCCCTTGTCAGTTTCAGAAATTTAGAGCACCAAATATCCATCACTAATAAAGAGCCATAGGACATGCAAGGAGATAGAATTGTGAGGCTTCTTCAGTGAAAGCAAGGGAATTTTTTGAAGAAATTAGATGGGTAATTAACTCCCTGTCTCATTAAGAACACATATGGTTAGCCACCTGAGATGCTGGAATTTTAAAAGCTAGTGCTGGAGCAGAAGAAAACCTCAGGATGAAGTCCAATATAGTTAATGGAACTGTGGAACAACCAGATGGAGTTCACAACTCTTTTCAATCACATTTTTCTAATACACTAATAAATGAACTCTCTATTGAGAGTATATTTGAAACACCATAGTTTAAGATAGCATGGAAGAACAATCTAGGAGGGCAATTTTTAGTGTTTATATTAAGACCACAGATTGAACTTCAGCCAGCACAGCTCCAATTTTGCACATAAACCTTTTAGAAGTTACTCTTCCCAACCTAGGCAGCAAATATTGGTCAGCAAATGGATCTGATGTGTGGTTTAGAATAATGAACACATTTGAGAAAATTATGAACTGTTGAGAAACAGCTCATGAGTGTAGAAACATGATCCATCACAATGGATTTTTTTCTCTCATTTAGGTAAAAGTCATTTCAATAATAAGGAATGCTAATAAAAAGGAAGAAATATTTCTACATTAAGAGGCCCAGACAACATTTATCTCCCATTAGCTTCAGTAAGTATTGTGTTCACTTGGGTCTTATTAGTATTTAGACACATAGTTCTGAAAAAATACTTTGAAACATTAAGAAGTCATCAAAATTAAGGAAATTCATAATAAATGTGCTATACATGTATAGCAACATAAGCAGCAGAGCTCATAAATGCTAGTCTCCACATCTCAAGCTTTGGACTCTCATGCTTTTATAATGTGAAAATTTCACTAGATTTTCCCTAGTGTGGAGATTCTTGGTAGTACATGCTGGCTGATCTCTCTGGTACCTAATTAAGATTTATCTTGAGATTCAGAATCTTTCTCAATGAGGATGTTATTAAAAGGGAATTCACTTCTACCCAGCTGTTAAATTTGGTTAAAATTGGCCAGCAGGTACAAAAAGTAGTGAGATAGATGCATACATGCACAGGGAGGTTTAAGTAATACTACATAATACTCACTCCTTTATGAGCCAGGGTAAAGGTGGTTATCTGATCCTAAGAATTAATTTATTTTAAAAATTGAACTAGTGCCCGTTCTTAGAAATAAATGCAAAAAGCCTCCAAACTTTTAGATCTCTGGAGCTACCACAAAATTATCTTCATACTTTGTGTGGGGAATCTGGTACTCACAAAAGAATGTAAAAAAACCCCTTAACTTTCATTTGCAGTCCATCAGTCATCTCATATTAAGGAATGATCTTTAATACATTCTATTCTGCACCTTTCCATTACTCATCACCATCCATAATGTAAAAATATCTTTTCAGAATCGAACTATGATGAATATTGCTCTTCTTGGGAATAATTCTAAAGCAGCAGGTGCTCATGTTTTGTTAAAAAAAGTGATAATAGCTCAGGATTCCATATTGTACATGGCTTTTTGACTTACTGAAGGTATCTTCAACCTTTATTTATATAAAATAGTGAAAGGTGTGTGACAAACAGCTACTCTCCAGAAAATCAAAAATGTCAAGGACTGTTCTTCCATCTCATCAAAGTTTCCTTCTGGAACGCTTCTTCTGCCTACTCCTACACAGACTGTCCAAGGTGAAAGGATCTATACCTTGTTCATTCTTGCCTCCGTAGAAGCCACTAACAAGAACATGGAAAAAATCTGTGAAGCAGTTCTGTTTAATACATGTTTCTTCCTGTGAGTAATAATTTTTATGTCACTATTAAATAAGAATTTTGGCAGATCTCTTTCATAGTATTAGATGTGAACTTATTAAGTGAACTACTTGAAAACTTTCCTTAGGGAAAAGGATATTTAATCAGTAAACTCAAGTCCAGTAAACTAGAGTGGGACTTCTAGTGCTCCTTGCTTTCATTATCTGGGCTGTACATATCAGAAAAGTACATTTACCCCAGTTTCTTCAATGACTATTAACTGTAGCGTGACATTTCTTTTTGTCTCCTCACACAGATGAACAATGTACAATGGTATGATGAATATAAAAAAAGTTGAAAATAAAGATTTCTTTAAAAAAATTCTTCCCGCTACAATCAGAGCTTTTAAAAGCAGCCTAGCCTCCCAGCTTTGTCAGTTTTCTTTCTCTAATTTCTTTGCAAGTCACCAGGAAACATCCAAGAGATTTCTTAGAGAAATAGATGCTCCAACTACCTCTACAGTTTTTTAGTGTTAGATCTCTCTTCTTAGAAGGATAACGTTAATAGTGAATAGAAGAATTAATCAGACAACAGAGCAACTAATAGAGCAATCATTGCATAAACTTTATTACTGAGTCCTCTTTTGTTGGTTTGGGTTTCCTTCCCCTACTTGAAATTCATCTCCTGACGATGTCAAAAACAGAGCTGAGGAATAAGATCCTACATTACTGATAATATTCTTTAATTGATGTATCTCAAATTTTTGCCAGTCTTATTTTTATTAAAGATTTAAAAAAAGCATGTGTTCTTCAGTCAAGATGTTCAGCACAGAACTTTAGTCTGCTCACTGGTTCTTTGAACTACTGTGGGATGACAATTTCTCAGGCAATAGTACTGGTTGTAAATGGTCACATAAACCAAAAATTGAAGCATTCAGTTTATTGCATATTATATGGGATGAACTGAGTGATATAGTGGATGATGGTGAACTGTGAGACAATTTATTTATCCTTTTTCATTAAAATTTGATATGCAGTCATAACTCACAGAGGGCAGAATACAGTTTCCTAGCTCACAATAGACCATCCTCCATATCTCATATTTTAAAATAAAGCAGTAGTTACTGCAAACAAAACATTTCATTTAAGAATAACATTTGGGTCAAAAAGATAAATACAGTCATTAATCAATACTAATTATGATTTTGATACCCATATTGGTCATCTTACTCCAAATGCAGCAATTTAGCACACTAAATGACATTTAACACCTATTTATGCTGTTCTATAATTTACCACAGATAAAAATAAACATCCATCTCAGTTTTCCTTACAGAATCTATCTGGAATACCTATCAATAGTATTTTATTCATCTATTTTAGATGTATGTAAGAAACTCCTTACCATGACATTGGATGATCTCTCTAGTCATAATTGTAAAAATAGTAACTCTAAAAAATGTCATGATTCCTCTTGCTTGACTCTCCAGCAGAAAAGCCAACAGTTCTGCTATTTTTAACCCTAAATAATACCATCTCAAAAAGGAAAAAAAAAAAAAAATTGACTGACCCTCAAAGACAGATACAAATAAATGAATAAAGGAAGGAAAGAATATTATCATCCAGAAATGTCGTCACAGTATTAAGCAGGACTTTTTGTGTAATCTCTGTCCCAGCTAACCACTCCTGGATGGACTCCAGTATTTCTCTCTTACTATTTTTGATAATGATTTTCTAGGAAAGAAGAAGTAAAAAAATATTTGCAGCCCAACTCTACAGTCATTAGCCATGACACCTCACAGAATTAGAGCCTTACCTACAACAGGAATAAACAGTTGGTTTTGCACCACATATGTTTTTTTAAAGAAAAGAAAAAAAAAAGTGAAAAGTACTTACATAATAAAAAATATGGCCTTCCATGACCCTTCTCACCCCAAGCAAACAATCTTAACAGGAATTTTTCTGCTGATACACTAATGGTGTACCACTTATCACCACTACTGGAGACAGAATACTGAGCTAGGTAAGACCTTTGGCATGACCTAGTACACTTATTCTTCTGAGCAAGTTACAATGGAAAAATTCAAAACCCAAAACAGTACAAAAAAGAGGTGAGAAAATGGGAAGAAACCAGCTGAAGTGCACAAAGTCAAATATTTATACAAGCTTGGAGATTTACTATCAAGTTGGTATACTTATAAGCAATATGGTAGTCAATGAATGAAGGTTTATTGCAGGAAGGAAGAATCATTAAAAAATTCAAATCAAAATAAAAATAAAAATAAAAAATCACAGGTCATTCTGAAAGAAATTTCTCCCCAGATTTCATTTTAGAAGAAATTATATATGGGCTTTCTTTTTGCAGGGTCTAATTAATATCACTTTCTTTTTCTGTTCAGTAAAAAAGTACAGCTTTCTAACAGAATATACCTTTTTTTTTACGTCTGCGTAATAGTATTTTTCATTAGCAAATGATTCTGACAGAAAAATCTCAAAATGGTTTTAGTATGCCTTTATATGTGATGCGGATGCACTCAGATGCAAGCACACACACAGACACATACCCTCAAACAGAGCAGAAACTCTTGTCAGGTATTTCTTTTAGTCATTAAGGCCACACCTGAAAATATTCTGCAAGTGTAAAGGCAAAAATCTATTAGGAGCTAGCTCATTTTAAAATAGCTACCTTAAACATTATTTAAATGAAAAAGAACCAGTTAAGTTTCTATTTTGATGACATCCTTAGGAGATGGTCATCAAGAATAAGCCAGTTTCTACCTCTTTTTATTCCACTTCTATCTGCTTTTTGGATGAAATGTTTCTCATTGTACAGGGAGACCCACACAAAGCTTACTCACTTGGTAAGCCTTACATAAACCTATTTTCAGGCTTAGTAATGAACAGGCTTTTCAGAAGCTTAGTGAGCAGGAGTGAAATTCAGCTTTTCCAAAACTAAGATACTGCCTGTAGAACAGAAATACTCATTTGCAGAGCAGCCTACAATCTTTCTGAAAATAATATAGAGTTACACTCTGCAAACGAGATGTATTATCATTATGTTGATGAGAAGATCAAATATTTCTTTTTCTTCCACAGTCAAAATATTGTTAATGGATGATTTTCTGCCTGGAAGGACATTTTATTGAAATTATGTGCTGAGCCCACCACTCATTGACTGAATAAGATGAAAACAAATGAAAAAAGAAACCTGCATGAGATTACTTCATGGGAAAAAAATAGAATCAGAAATTGGGATGTTCATTCTTACTGTGTATTATATCTCTTTTGTCTTTCCTCTTAAAGCTTGTCTTGTTGGATCATATGCTCTTCAGAGCAGTGACTTTTTATAGTGATTTCAGTGAGTATTGGCAACAATGGTGTATATTCCTAGTTGTTCCTTAGGCATTGTTACAGTCTCAATGAATAAAAACAGCAAAGATGTCTCCACTGAAAAGCTTAACCATACAGGCTGCAATCTTCAGGGCTGCCATCACATTTCAGTGAGAGTTTGGCAATATTAGACTCCTGTCCTATCAGACTTCAATTTTGTTTGTTTGATATGATGCTGTTCTATATTTATTTTTCAGCTTTTCTGTCCAGTTATACTAGTTATTTTAAATAAAATTATCACTTAAAAGATTATTTTCTATAATTTTAAATGTATGATACATCAATCATTCTGTCATTTGAAAGACAGTGCAGTGCTATGCTTAGTAGAAGTGGTAGTCTTGATAATGAGCTATTAAATTTGCTTATGCAGTGATGGAAGGAAGAACCTAAGAATTATAATGGAAGGCAACAATCCTCACCATACCCACTTCTGGGTATTTCTGCCACTTAGAAAAGAAATATGTAAAAGATAGCACAGACACACTAACATTTGCACACCTTTACTTTGAAGAGTATAAACCACCTTCAGACTGATGCTACAGGTTCCTTCCCACTCCCAAGCATGTCTCCTAATTCTCTCCTAGTTCCACAGTCACACTATGCCAGTCAGCCCCTCCCAGGTCATTGAGGAAAGCAGTAATGACTCCCGAGCTATTTTTCACTTTCAGTTGCTGTTATGCTGTTTGAAAACTTGATGAATATCAGACTGCATTTTAGCATAATACTCAGGAACTGAATAAAACATAGAGATACAGAAGAGCAATTGATATGAATGACATATCTCTGCTATCTATTAGAAAGACTGCATACACAGTAGTTTTTTTGGTTGGAAAAAAGAACAGGATGACTTTACTAGAGCCATTTGCCAGCTGCTCAGTGAATAGGTCAGCAGCATAAGAAAGATATCTTCCCTGTTAAAAGTGTTGGTTGCATTGCTCATTCATCATGCACACTCGTGTTCTGGCTATCTGTAAGAGTAGAGGTTGAGGAAACAGCTCAGTTATGATTTCCTCCAGCTTTCTAGTGAAATCATAATATTGCTTTGACAACATCATAGTCTCCTAAAGTTTCATAGTATGCATTATTACTTCAGTCAAGGATCAAGAAATGCAGGACAACTTAATTTTGATAGAAAATACAAATAGGATACCATAGAATACACACTTGTTAACATCCGTTACATCTTTAGGACCCACATATATCTTTTCTTGAATATACATGGCTCTAAAACATATTTTATCAAATGCTATATACAGAATCCTACGGAGCATTCCTACTGAGCATGCAAGTACAGAGAAATAACTGCATAAGCCAACTTTCCTGGTTGCTTGGAGAGATGGAAGGGAACAGCTAAACACCCTGCCTGTTCCCTCACAGGAAGAAGTCAAAACAGCTCCTATCAGAAATGTGCCTTCCAAAAAAAGCCACGTGCAGCACAAGTTGCGTATCACTGATTTAGTCAGTTCTTCCATCTGCAAAGAGCCCAAAATGCTTTATAAACTTTACAAGAAGAATTTCATCCACCACTGAAGTGCAGCCGCCTATGGAGAAAAACTTGGCAGCTGTTTAACAGAACACATAAATCCTACACAATAGTTTAGATGAAGAATTTTTAAAGAATAGTGCAGATGGGAATGTAGGGAGGTAGAATATAATTACATAAACTGAGTGTATATATAGGCAGGAAATGCAGGTTGGCCAAAAGAAGCAAAATTTAAAATTTCTCATATCACAAAACATCTCAGGCATTTTGATATATGTCTCAGAGAAAATTACTTTGGAAATGTTTAAATAATACTATTTTTGTTTGTTTCCTTCTCCCCTGCTTTCT
>VZTE01004537.1:338967-370763 GCA_013397775.1 Eulacestoma nigropectus
TTAATCACTCTATCCATCTGCATGTTAATTGAGAATGAAGTCATATCAATGCTCAGAGACAGCCACTGGCACCACTAGCCATGAGGTAAAATAAATTGTCAGTACACAGAAATATTATCCCATTAAATATAAAACATTTACAGCATTTTCAAAGTTGAAAGCCACGTCTGTAACACTCATCCACATATGCGATTCTTGATTTTCTGTAGTATAAAATTCTCATTTTACCTCTTCAGGACCATATTTTTTAATGGATTTTTCACTAAGAAAATATTAATATGCCCAAATTTATACTAATCTATTCAGTAAATTAATTTTGCAGAAATCATACAGGGAGAGAAAAAGGAAATGGAAACAAAAATTTGTATTCTCTTATTCTATGTTAGTTCCTATAAGAGCTCCTTTAGGAACTGTGTATGTTAGAAAGTGTCATCACTGTCTCTGTGCTGCTAAGTTAAACATAGAATCAGAAAAGTTGAGGTTGGAAGGGATCTTTAAAAGTCACCTAGTCCAAATTTCCCTGCAATAAGAAGGGACATTTTCAACTAGATCAGGTTTCTCAGAGCCCCTTCCAATCTGACCTTGGATGTTTCCAGGGTTCGAGGCATCTATCACTGCTGTGCACAACCTGTTCCAGTGTTTCATAGCCCTCATTGTAAAATTTTCTTTCTTATATCTAGTTTATCTTCTTTTAGCTTAAAACCCTTACCCCTTGTCCTATTGCTACAGCCTGCTGAAAAGTTTGTCCCATCTTTCTTGTAAGCCCCTTTAAGTAAGAAAAAAAGCCACAGTAAAATCTCCCTGGAGCCTTCTCTTCTCCAGGCTGACCAACTCCAACGGCCTCAGCCTTCCCTCATATGAACCTTTGTTAGTTTTCCATACGACCAGAGAGGGAATAAAATGTGTATGTTTATTTCAAACATCTTTTCTGACTTAAGCCTTGCTGAATATTATTCAAATAGAGTACTGGGAAGTGGGGGGATTCCAAGTCACGCATTCACCCTGGGGTCAAAAAGGACAAAGTCATTCATAGTATCAGTTAAAACGCATGGAAATTAAGAAAAACTATTGTCAGTAAAATGTATTTAATGAACTAAGTAAAACTAATCAAAATCCTAACAGCTGAGAAGACCTGTACAAGGTAAAGATCTAAATAGCAAGAAAAGGAAAGTTTCCACTTAAACGTTTTTGCAGTGTCTTTGATGACGCTTAAGTATACTACTCAATTATTGTCTCCAGTACACTGAAGGAAACTGTCTGTACATAATGATACTATTAAATACCAAAGTATTTGGAATAAAAATATTTTGATTTTATGTGGTTTTGAGGATTGCCTTTTTGTTTATCTGGGGTATTATATTAGGTATTTTATTAATATAATGGATGGTAATTATATATATTCTCCTCAAATTGATCATAAATACGCAATAGCTAACATTTCCCTGCATGCTAATGATGATGTATGGCATCTTTTTTTTGTGATAATTCATTTATATCATCAAGGCTAGTGGCACACAAATGATTCTCAAACTTTTAAGATAGCCCTGCAAATAGTCAAATTAGCTTTCTTAAAAATGCATGTCTTCAAAAAATCACGGTTTGGTATTTGCCGGAATCTTTTAATAAGCTCTTGAATTATAATACTAATAAGACAATACTGTGTCTCCTTGGTACCTCAGCCAAAGCAAACACATACTTTGCCAAAAAAGACAGGTGCTAACAAGTGTTTTGGTTTTCTTTATCAGAGCAGTTATTGCTCAGTGAATACCTGACCTTAACTTTAAAGTTTTTATTGACAATATAATGATGATACTGGCTAAGGAGTTTTGGCTGGGCTGCTGTAAGAAACCAGGGAGACTCCAATTTAAAAATGGTACTGTAGAGAATAAGATTTCCACTCCTTCAACACTTATTGGTGTTAAACACTAAGCTGCTGTGCTTTCCTCGCCCCTGAGCAGGTACATATGCTCAGACTCACAGGTAGCCAGGAGTTAGTGCACAGCTTCTTTCCAGAAAGGAGGCTTGGGCATGACCTGCATGCAGCTGAGCACCAGGAAAGCTGTGAGCAGCCTGTCTTTCTGATTACACGGCCTGTGGAGAACAAGGGATTTAAAACAAATGGAGCCAACATAAGCTGGCAGTTTAAGGAGAAAAGCTTGGTTAATGCCAGAATTTATGGCACGAAAGGACAGTCTTTGCCAGTATTTTAAAAATTATCATTCCTTGCCAAAAAACTACAGTTGCCCCACATCAGAGCTTCTGAACACTATTTCTAGGAAAAGTACTTCTTTACAGATGGACTGGACATTCTATACACTGTATAATTACAGTGGATAACCAAACTGCTAAAGCCTTCTCTTTGTAGAAAATCCACTCTGACAAAGCCAACTGAGTGGCTGCTATCTACTCTTCTCGTCTCTGACTCACAAAGCCTGAATTCAAACCTGGTGCCACTCACAACATTCTAGTCTTTTCTTAGCACTTGGAAGCTCTTGACATAGAAAGCAGAAAATTCTCTACAGTGTCACCCACCTATACACAAATCCATGATGGGACCCCACTTTTATGGTGTCAATACGCTTCAGGAGGTCTTTTGAAATTTCTCCTCTGAATTCCTCTGTCATTTCCACTGGGAATATGCACTCCATCAGAGAAAACTGTGGGAAGAGACACAGAGTGTGTAATGATTGTGAAGGATTTGAAAAAAGCTTTGACCAGTCCTGTGTGAAAAATAGCAATGCCAGCAAGGACTGCCTTACTCCTCTCATATAACCACTTCAGACTCCTTGAAGATCACATTCAACTAAAGTTAAAATTATAAGTGAGAGTAAGTAAATATCGTCTGTTTCAATGCATTAAACAAGCCTGCTGTGTCCCTGACACAACCAGTTGTCAGAGTAGGAAATCCCTCTGTTATATATCTGCCCATAGGCTTCAGGCCAGGGGAGGGGTATGAGCAGCAGACCACATGTGGGATATGTCAGAGAAAATTTTATTTAGCTTATATGAGCATAGTCACATCCACAAATCAGTCATGACTCTACAAATTAAGGCTGAAGTCTTGTTCACTTAAGCCAACATTGTTGGGAAAGATTCTGAGGTTTTGGCTATGAGCTGGGACCATGGGCAATGCAGAACAGGTCACAGCTCCAGGCGAAGCTCCTAGTGCAGCCACTCCTGAAGAAAGCTGGTAGCTAACAGCTGAAACAGGACAAGGACAAGCTTCCATCCCTCTCCTCGGCCAATGCTGCAGGCAATGCCAGTGCTGCCACCTGCCCGCACCTCCGTGCAGGCTCAGCTCCACATCCATTGAACTCGGACTGTGGGGGCAGCTGAGGAGATGGGAAATGCCTCTCATGTCTCCCCACAGGAACAGGGCTCCCCTTGGTGTTACAGTGGTGACAGCGATGGCACAGGTCAGCAGCCTTGTTTGGTGAGTTGCCAGCCAGGCTGTGAATAAACTTGAGACTGAAATCCCTTGCTCGTACAGACAGAACTTTTCTCATCTTGCAATGGAATTGTTCCCCAGCAGAACAAATCAGCAGCTGAGGATAAAGATGACAGCTAAGGAGATCTGGTCAAGGGGCATGAAGGTGAGGCTGGAGGGACCATGAGTGGGGAAGACTGGTAGCTGTCAGAACCCAACACTAAACACTTTCCCAATATTAACCACTGCCCCAATATTCCTTTGCCTTCTCAGTTGGCAGGAGGCACTGCTCAACCAGGCAGTCTTTGTTTTTGGTCTGGGGCCAAAATGTATCACTCAGCCAATAAGTGAGCGTTATAAACACAATCTACTGGACTAACTCTAGGATATATATTTTCAAAGTTCATATTTATAGTTTGCAAACTCTGTCTTTCAGATAGCAAGTCCTAGTAGCACCAGAAGCTGTTGAATATTCCAATCAAACACAAAATTAGAACAGGATTCTGTGCCACAAATACAAAGTAAAGCCATCTGCCAAATTTCTAAAATACCTCACCTAGAGATCTGGTAATTCTCTTTTAACATGTGCATAATATACAGCTTGCCCCTAAAGAAGCAACCTCTGCTATATTTAGCAGATTATATAGTAAAACTTAATCACTGAAAGCCTATTTTTATCCTATGTGTAGATTTAAAGATATCAACCATGTCAAAGTTTCCAAAGAAGGGACAACATTTTTCTATTATTTATTAGTTCATTTTAGGTCACTGGAGGACTTCCAAAGTCATCTTCCTTTTCTGTCTTATAAACCCTAAGAGTTAAGCAAGTATTCTCAAATAAGCACAATTTACAGTATGTCAGCTTAAAATAAAATCATAACACATTTCTAAATTGATAGAAATTGCATAGCACCAAATGAGAAATAGGGATTTTATCCTCTCATTTATACATGCTTGTCTCTCTGTCTATAAACATATGTTTGCACATACTGTGTATTGATAGATTAACATTACTTAACTCTGCATTTGCAACACTGTACTTAAAGTTGTGTCTGCATTTTTACTTCAGAGGTTTATATCTCAGCTATAAAATATTCTCTCTAAGCCGAATCTTGGCAAAGACTGACAAGCTACAAATTATTATTTTCTTTTTAGAAAAATTAAAAGGAAATGTCAAGACAATAATCCCTTCTTCTTCATAGTGTCAATAGGATGCATGGACTGATCCAGAATTCAAGTTGGTAACTCAACCAGAGCCAAGAGAACAAATTTTACTATTATGGACTTGGCTTGTTTTGCTGTGGGAGTGAAATTCTGCACCCCCTTAGCCACTAGTGTGCTTTGCTTTCTTTCTCTGTTTTCAGCAACTTAAGAGTTTCTCTGTTTCTAGCAACTTAAGAGAAAACATAATTTCCTTAAACCATTTACCAATCATCTGTAAATGTTCATGATTAACAACAATTCTATTCCAAATTTTAGTGAAAAATGGCAGAACTGATTCAGAAAGTGGTAAGAACAGCCTGAGATTTCATTGTAAGTGCTGGCTGATGACACAGAAGCAGTGAAGATAGAATGCTAAAAGATCTGATGGGATAACAACCTCTCTTCAGCCAACAACTGGAGTTGATTTTAGAGGAACTTTATATAAACTGTGGTGGGAGGAGAGATATAGGGCAATCTACAAAACAATAGCTCTTCAGCATATCCCACAAGTGGACCCATTTCTCCCCTTCTGTCCTGTATACATGTTATTTATAAACCCTGGCACCATGGCAAAGTGATAGGATTCGTCCTTTAACAAATCTACCCAAACTGCAACAGTCAATGAACTTTTGTATAAGCATTTCTGCCACCAGAGCTTAATTAGTTCAAATGAAGTAGTATGGGATGTTGGATGAAAAGTTTATCATTGTCATAAAGAGCAACATTGAAATTTATTCTGAAGAGTGAAAAAAAACCCTGCGAAGGATTAAGTAGAAATTTTGTGTCTCACAGGAACACCATGTGCCAAAATATGCCACCCTTAGATAGAGCTTCTGCAAGCAGTCTTTCTGCAATTTTCTGCTATCTTCAATCCAAGATAGCCAATGAAATTATATGTGTGTCTTATGGGATAAATTGTAGCTCCAGAAATGTCTAAGGTGGGAAAGACTTCATAAGAAGCCAGTGAAAATTATTTGATTGTGCAAAAGGATTTGAGATAACTATGTGATAGACTTCACCAGCCTTCACTGGCTGAAAAAGTACTGGAGCCTGTTTAGCACCATTTTATGGCCCTCTATGTAACTAACCTAAGGCAAAAATGGTGGAGGCTTGTTTAGGCTTGGAGGATTGATAGCATGAGGATAGACACCTGTAGGCAGCAATATCTAAAGCTGCCCCACATGAACCTGATTGAGCTGGAGACTCAATTTCCACAGGGCAAGATCTGCTGGCAGTCTGCATGGACTGGACAAGACCAGAATGTATGGAATTCTTATTAAGAAGTGAAGATCACTGTGCAGGCCATGCCGTCTCCTGGCTTCTGTGGCACACCCCAAACTACCCTTCATAAATAGTTGCGCTTTTCTGTTTTGCCTGCTCCCAGCTACTGGCAAAATTTATGTTACAGTGGACTGTTGGGAGCCTCAGTAAAATATTGCTCATAACTAAGTAAGAATAAGGAATGTTCTTCTATGAGACCTCAAGTATCGGTAGAACAGAATTGCTTATTTAAGTAAATAACATTTCATCGACTTCCATAAAACATTTCATTCATCTTCATTTAACATCAAACCCTCAAATAAATCTATGTATGTAATGTATTTTAATTAAGCAGAGGACAGGTGAAGAGTTTTTCTTTCAACATCTCCAGTTGCACTCTGCTGCTCTAGTCAATGAAAATGAAACTGTAAAAACACGCCTTCATTATTAACACTAATTTTTACTTCATTTTCATTTTTGCTCTTAGAGATTGGACTGTCATGCTATGCATACGGGAAGGCAGGCACTGGGAAGGAAGCAAACTCATTCATTCCAAGAGGTAGAACAGCTTGTTTAATGGTATTTTGGGGTTTTTACACCTATCTAAGGATTTTTTAACTTTACTGGTAAAAACAGTAGGCAACTTCTCAGGATGTGGGTTATCTCACAGACTCCTTTCTTCTTCTCTCCCCACTTCATGGTTACCATTGCAAGCCCTTCTGTGTAAATGGTGCTAGTTACTTCCACAGAAGAAAGATTCCAGAAATGCACAATTTCAGAAGAGAGCTGGCATTGTATGTTCAGGCATTTCTGTGCTGACCGTCAGTGCTCAGTGACAGTACTGCAGTTACAGTGAAAGTGTTTTTTACTTCCAAGCTCTTTAAAAACAAACATTCCAGAACTGAAGTCTGATCTACATGTGCAAAAGATGAGGCTGGTGCAGAGAGCTGTTAATTTTAGTGCAGTTTTGTATTCTAACCCCAAATGTTCATTCAATGGCATCAGTTTGCAAGACCAAGGTCTTCGACAAACTGTGGAAAGAAATAAAAACAGCACCAATGACATGCATTTCTGATGTGAAATATAGCCTGCTTTTAAAAGTGGTCATCATGATTACATGACAGTTTTGAAATAGTGTCTTTCCAAGAGTGTTTTTTGAAACTAAAAAACAAATTATCATCTTGGAGGTAGAATATATACATCTATATCTATATATCTAAATCTATACCTATATCTGCCTGACACTTTTTCCTATGTGATCATAAAATCTTTACGTGTCATCGTATAACAGCACCTCTAACAGCAGAGTGGCCCCACGACACAATTCTGGCATGCTAGTTCACTGAAATAATGCCCACTAAAAAGTTAGATCATCAATATTGTTTCCTTTATATAGCATTCAAGTTGGATTGAAGCTTGGAGCTTTGATCCATGACTGTCCCAGTCTAATCCTACTTAGATCTGAGTTCAGAACATATGGAATAGGTGGCATGCAGTCAGATGCTCAAGAGATAGAAATGTTCTATCTATTATCAGCCCCAGAAAATAGACACGCTTCTTCCAGCTCTCTTGAGCAAAACTGCATTTTACTCTGCAGGACTACAAAACATTACATAAAATATATTATGTTTCTTGTACCTCATTGCTTAGAATTATTTTATGTCTTATTACCTTAAGATAGCTGATTATGATACAACTTCAGATAGTAGCTCTCTCCAAATAAAAGGAAAAAAAAGCGGTTTACAAAGAGAATGCAACAAACCTAAATTTAGTATTCTTTCCTATGAAACTGTGCATAATTTTTTTCCTTGAAAAGACAAAGGAATGGCTTCCTTCACCTCAGTCTGTCAACACATTAGTGAATAAGAGGTACAGCAATCTCCAGTGCTGGTAAATTACAAATTAGACATGACTATGCTCCTTTTTGATTATGCTTTTGGTTTGGTTTTTTTTCTGTCCGGTTTTGGTTGGGGTTTTTTTTTCATTCTGCACTGTAACTCAAAAAATCCAGATAAAATTTTTTAACAAAAATTTATCTCAGATTTGCCACATAGGTATTCTCACAAAACTTTACCTGCATGTGTAGCCCTATGCTGGAAAGGTATCAGTTGTTCCAGAGTGATGCTGGTTGACTCAGTAAATCATTCTCAGAAAATTCTCCATTATATCTTCTCACCAGAGTAGGCTCATCTGCAAGTGATTGACAACAACTCAGGACTCATTTGGTTTTTTTGATTTATTTAAATACATTCATTATTGCTCACATACCACAATGATGTGTATTAAAAATAGATGATACATAGCTAATCCTAGCAGTTCCATAAAATTGTAAATTATTATGTGGTAACTTTGCTGCAATGAATAGTCGCATAATACGTTCATTGTGCCTTTCGGAGTCACTACGGAAAGATAGTTCAAAGTCCACCTCATAAAAAAGAGTGTGCTTGAGTGTGGTAAAGACAGGGCTAAAGGAGGGTGAGAGTGATATTTGTAATGGAACAAGGCTATCCAATGATCTCACTGCCACCCTGTTAGACCAACCTGTCAGTCAATCATCTGTTTAATAATCACCCATAGAAATCTTCCCTAAACCCGGGTTATTTAGCACTTTATGCCCATTTAAAGCACAGTTATGACCTTGTAGTTAGCTTCAGTTATGCAAAATATGTATACTACATTTTGCATACAAATAGCAAAGGCAGGAAGTTAATCATGCTATTTATAAAACAAAACAGCCCTAATGTTAAGTGAATGGCTTTTCTGCCATGGTTCAGCCAGGTAATGAAACATGTGCCTGAATTTAAGCGCATAAATCACTCTATTGATTCAAAAGCAGTCTGCAGGTGCCTAGATTTCAGTGTGCACTTGAGTTGCCTGATGGATCAAGGCCTCCCTCAGTTACAAGAATGCACAGAAGGATGTTTGTCAGGCGAATTTCAGGACTGTATGTATTAGGACAACATGAGTGAAAATGACAAAATAAAAATAAAATAAAAATTTTAAAAAAAAGGGATATGTCAGGAAAAAGAAGATACCAAGAGCAGTGTGGCATGTTGGCTCTGTCTTGCTGTGATGCAAGCCCTTTGGGAAGGGCTACAGTGCTGCCCTGGGACCTGGTTATCAGCAGTTTTGCCCAACCGTGCCTTTTGGCTTCCTCTCAGATGCACTGTGCTGTGTCCTGGATCTGCAGTGGTACCTTACTTTTGGTAGCTTCTTTCTACAAGCTTACCTGATTGTGGCTCCACAAACCACCATAGCAACACTCCCTGGGGTAGGAGGACAGTGTGAGTGGATGATTGTGCAACTTGTTGTAAACTCATTGCTGCCTGCTGCGTGCAAAACATCAGGTTAAAATACACACGCGAAATCATTCCTTAATATATGTTATAGACAGTATGGGAGAATAGTGGCAGATGTAATACAGAGGCTTTTCATGCAACTCTGTGTAGCAAAAGAACTGTTATTAATTTTTACCGTTACTGAGTGAGATGAGGAGTTTCTTTAAAGTGTATTCAGGCAAAACTGTAAATACCAAAAAAGTACAAAAAAGACAAGTCTGAACTCTAAAAGCCAAAACTTGTGTCTAAAGAAGATGGCCCAGCTCCCATGAACTTCTTCAGAGGCAAACAGGCGCCTTTAAGAGCACAGGATTTAACCCAGGCATGAGCAAACACAAGGCAATGGAGCATGCAGGCATCACTGGTAAGTAGGCAAACAAAAGAAGGCCTCCTGAGCAAAATGTGTTTTAATTTGATATTTGTAAGAAAAAGGGGGATAAGGGATTTAACTGGTTCATAAGTTTTAAAGCAGAGGACAAAGGAGAATAGCAGACTAAAATCTGAGAGCTTTTTGAGGTCTGGATGAAGTGGGAGAAACAGTCTGGGGGGAGTGAAAGAGAAGGGATTGGTAAAGACAAGAGCATAAACAAACTGGTCCGTGTAGTGCATGGGATACAGAACTAAGTCACTTGTGACATATTGGAAGCCATGAAACAATTTAAAGTCAGAGGAGTACTAAAATTTATAAATAAGGGACATATCTAACCAATATTTCCATTTTTCTATTAACTGGTCTCACAATCCTGTATCTCCCAGGCTACAAGGATACTAAATAGTTAATGCTCTGCATAAAACATCTCTCCAGCCCACTTGTGATCGGTATGCGCTGAAATGTTCCTGCTCAGACAATCCCTTTGACCCGAGGAACATATAGTGCATTTATTAGCACTCTGTGCCACTGTCCAGGGTAGAAAGGCTTCAGCTCCTTCTAGTTTAGGCAATGTGGTGCTTCCTACTCTCCATTGCCTGACCTCAAACCCTATGCTAACAAGCTTTCCAGTTTTCCACTGATATTCTTGGAAAAAATAATAATTTAAAAACTGTAGAAGTGAAGAAATCCAACAAAAAGTGGGTAGATCAAGAAAAGTGCAAGTAACTTTAGTGGGATTTGGGGGTACCAGCATCCTCATTATTTGTTCCAGGGCACCGTAAGGAAATAACACCAGCTTCTTGTGTTAGAGGAAGTCTTCCATTAAAGCAAAGGGAATGCTGTTTTGCTGAGCAGCACAAACCAACACAACAATAGTGTTTACAAAGAACTTCAGATGCTTTACAATAAATCTGGATGTGCTTAAAAATCCCATAAGGGTTTTAAAAAAATCTGAATGTGTTTTCTCAAGTAACTATTTAAAGCATATTAGAGTTTATTTAATTGCATTGGGATTTTTCAAAGCATATCAGGGCAAAACAGTAGAGTATAGGCCCCAATATGCTAATTAATAGCTAGCTAGACCCCTGAAATAAACCTGCTACACTTCATTAATCAGACGGTAATTGAATTGGCACAGTACTTCTGTGCAAACTATATGTAGATTGAACTACCAGTCCTGCCAATGAAGAGGGTAGCTTCCTCCACACAAGTATGTTTCTGGACAATGAACTAACATTTTTTCTGTGAGCAGTTGGCCTTTATGATACTTTTCTACATGGAAAAATCTCACATTACTGCACTCAGTGAATTATTGCTCATGCTGAGACACTTTTTAAGGTGAGTACTTTTCAAAGACCACAAGTTCAGCTCAGGACAAAAGAACAAACCAGAACAGGTACACTTTGCTTTGTCATCTAAAAACATCTACCTATTAATGCTATTAGAAAATAATAGTGTTGACAGATGTTTCATTTACAACATTTATTTTCAACTCTATGAAAACTAACTACCTGGGAATTGAACTGGCAAATAGTAACTACTGTGCTTACAGAAAATAAAACAAGAATTTTCCAGCAGGCGTGATGAAGCGGAATTTTGAATATTCCTTGTCTGGAGTCAGATCTGATAAAAGACTTAACAGAATGAAAAAGAAATGGACAGAAAAAACTCTTCAAATTTATAACTTTTTAAAAATGATCTACTGAGCATTCCTTCAACTTTAGAAAAGAGACCACATATTTGTGTATGACCTTGGGTAAGTCACTTTGGTCCAAGGTAGTTTTCAGGGTAATTGGCAGAAGCCAGATAGGCAGAAAGGTAGATGCCAGAGGCAGCTTCAGCAGCACTGAGCTGTTTAATTCCAGTTTAAATCAGTGGCAGTCAAACACTCCAGCATCTCTGAAAGTTCAGAGATCTGTATCTATGGATCCCTCATCTTATCTGCCATTGCTATCCTGTCTTCCCTGTCATAAACTTCTGTGGGACTGTCCACAGGCTTCAAGTCAGATATCCACTTGAACATATTCCTGAACTGGATCCTTAGTATTTGGCAGTATCTTCTGCTAGATTGCAAATCGTATCATATCTACCTACCCACCCACCTACATACCTACCTGCATTTCATTCATTTCTTGCAGTGTGCAACCATTTTTATAGGGAGGAAAAAGACATCTTTTGATTGCAGCAAGTACACCAAATTTCAGCGCTAAAGTAAGACTCAGAGAAATTTCTAAGCAAGTGAAAATTACCCTGGATAATGAAAACACTAGAATATTCTTAATTAACGATAAGAATTATAATGCACACCAGCTCTGATATGCCTGTGCCTGTGTGTGCATGCGTGCACGCATACACACTGCATATATGTCGGAGTGCCAATACACTCAGTTCCTATGGTAAGATAAACTAATAAGCAGCAAAGAAAGATTGGATTATTTTTAAGATATAGTTGTATTAATACATGCCCATCAAGGCAACAATAGCAAATTAGCATTGTGTTAAAGGGGAGAAACAGCTGTGATAGTCACATTGTTTATCAGAGGAAGATACAGTTCTTTGATCAAAGAAAAACAAAGGAAATTACCTACTGTTTTTTCAACAAACAGTTTAAACCGATTAAGTATTTTGAACTTCCATGCCTATTGAAGGAAACACTATCCTTAGAGTTGGCTTGTTAACAAAAACTAGTGTAACACTTTAGGGAATATATTCTTCAGCTATCTTATTTCTTCTAATCATTGTCCCCTTTCACTAGAGAATTTCACATTATTCAGCAACATATGGACCAAACATTTCTTCAGTAATCATGTCTGAGCAAAGTAATCATTCCCTCATTAACCAATTATTCCTCAGAATCAAATGAAACAGACATATTTGCTAAGACAATTTCCTTTAATAAACCCTATGGAACTGTACTTTGTGCATACTCCATCCAAGCAGTTTAATTCAAAGATCACAATGTAGATGACAAAGAGGGATTCTTGTTTTACACTGGCAATAAGTGATCTCAGGAGCAAGGTTAGGGATGAAATTAATACCAGATTAAAGACAAAAAACAATGTTAGAAGGGCAGTAACCACTGACTAAAAAATTAACCTTTTGTACTGCATGCTGTCCTTTTTCTCTACGCTTAAAGCTCAGAGTACAACCCTGTTCATTTTAAAGGAGGTTGAAGTGCAGGTGGAAAGACAGCTCTGAAAAGGCCACTAGTCTATGAGATACTCAAAACAAACATAGAACCACGATGGAAAAAATGTTTCAATGTTGGACAAAGAAACATACATTCAAAATATGTGGCAGTTCAGAAAGAACACAGGCAAAGTGTATCTGGTGAGTCTTTAAAAACTTCTGGCTGTTTGGATTTCTAGTAGGTTTATAAATAAAAATCTGAACTTGAGAATTCAAAGTAAAATTTATCAAGCTGGTATGTGTTTACTTGTTGTATACAGTAGTTTCTTTACCTCTTTGTCAGATATCATTCACTTCTCTCTTTGATAGATCAGAAACTTCATTATAAACCCAGAAAACTAAAAATGTAATGTTATCCTAGCTTCCTTCTTTTTAGTACTGAAACGGAGAGCTACAAAATGAACAATGAACTCTCTCTTTAAGATACTGCCAGGATTTCAGCATTCTCCAATTCCTTTATTTCATCATGCTCTTTTCAGAGAAAAATATAACCCAAGAGTATACTGTGGGGATAGTCAGCTGAAAAGCCAAATTCTTTATGTTTCACTTGTCTAAAACTTCCAGGGCCTGAAAGTTGTGACCAATATCTTAAAATGCATTTTGAACATCTTAAGCTCTACTTAAGTATTACTCTTATATATTATTGTGAATTTTGAATTTTTTTAGGTTCTTCTTAATTATTACTATCTTGAGGTATTTCTGATTTGCAGTCTAGAGTTGTAATGGGAAACCAAGAACCACCACCTTCTTCTCTAATACATTCTCTGGAGTTCTTTCATCGGTAACTTGCAGCTCAGCACTACTGTCCCCAGATCCTTCCTGAGGTTGAGATGCAGTTCACTTTGTGCAGCTCCTCACAAGAATTGTGTTACCTGGAATTTTCATTTCTGCCACAATTGTCACCAAAACTTAGTCTGCAAATCTTGCACATGTTATCAAAGCGTCTATCAGAGCATCTCTGCTTCCCTGGCCTTCAGCTTGGTGGTTTCCCCAACACAGCCAGCTACCTATAAAATAGCTCATTGGACAGCAGTAGCAGCCCATCTGAGTTAATGATGAAATCAACATATACTGAAAAACTTGAGATACAAGCTGGGTAAAATAATCTGCTAGCCTATGCTAATTTTGGGGAAACTGTCTGTTTTTTTGCATTTTAGAAGTCTTGGATTATGTTGCCCCTACATGTTAATTCATTTGCTAAAGCAAAACTTTTTGAACTGTAGTGCAGATTATGCATGCAGGAGACATTACTTACAAAAGAGAAGTATGCTGATTATAATTAACCCATGATTATGTCCTTATTCAAACTAAAAATTAGCTCACAGTTGGGACAAATATGCCAAAAATACCTTCAAAAATGTCATTCATATACCCAAATGGTCTGTCTTCTTACTCAGATTATCTGTCTGGTAGTGTAAGGGTGCTGTTTTCATAATTCTTAGACTAATTTTATTTCTCTGCCTATAAATCAGAAGTCTTAACCAGTTAGTCATTCACAAATGCCAGTAAGACAGACCTCCACAAAGTAGTGGTGACAGCTGTCACCCTATCGTGAAACACTGTAAAAAAGTTTTATTCTTTTCCCCTAGTGCTGAGGATATGGACACTTTTGATAGGGCTGTGGTGCTCTGTCTGTAATTTTCTCAATATCAGCATCAAATCACAAGCCAGCTGAGTCACAGTTCTCATGCCCAAGGGATTCTCAGATTAAGTCACCACATTTTTTTTTTTTTTAACAGAAACCATTCACTTTCACTTCTGGTTTGGTCTCAAGGTAATAAATACAATAACCATTTCTTCTTATATTTAGAGGTATTTCACTCGCTTTATTATAGTGTTGTCTCCCAGAGTTGCAATGTTTCAGTTTCAGCCGTCATTTCTATGACAAACAAATAACAAGGCTTTAAGAATCCACTGAAGGATGAAATCTGGCAAACCTGTTATCTTCATGAAAACAAATTCTTTACTTTAAAAATAAAAAAGCACTAGAATACATTTTATTTTTATTATTATTATTATGCTCTATAGGTTTTTGAAACAGAACAACTGAAAAACTTTGGGGGATTCATAACTCTTTCTATACAATTTCTCTTATGTAATAAACTATATATGTGATGACATCTATATGTCTTTCTGGCAAAACATTAAATTAAATAGGATCTTAATCCACACCCATTACTTTGTTTTTGCAAAGTGATTACATAGTAAGCAAAGACACTTTAACTCTCTTGTTTTATGTGCTACTTCTTCAAGTTCAGGATCACTGTAAATATGTGCTTTCACTTTTCCAAAGCAAATGCTGCTATAAATGAACAATCTTAGCCACTTGCTTCCACACAAAGCAGGCAGCATGTTCACTACAACCCAACCCAACCCAACCCAAACCAAACCAAACCAAACCACACCCTCAATGGAGAGGTATTGCCTGTGAAGCATTGGCAATACCTGTATTGACCCATAAGTTATGTAGCTGCTATTATATGTTCTTTGTTGAATATTGTTCCAGATTTGATATGATAAGCCAAGATCCTTAATCTACACTTTAGGTATCCTGAACAGTATATTTTACTATGATAGTTTTAAGAGCCTTGACCTACATTTATAAAAATTGATATGTTGATGACCTGGAGGTTTAAAGTTTCCTACATTCCTGTATGAAGAATAGGCTGTCATAGCTCTAGGAATATCTTTATGGTCTCTCTGAAGAAACACCTGGACATTAAGGATATTAGAAGCAAGCCACTGAAATTCTCTGCACACTTACTACAGTTCCTTCTAAAAATTTTGCTTCAGTTGTCCTACGCTGATCTATTGGAGAAACACTTCTGTTTGCCAGCTAAGTGCCTCAAGAACTCTGAAAAGACTTCTTATCTGAAACGCATATTGCCATTTGAGCAAAGGACACTTTGCACAAAATATTTGGCCTTTCCTATGCAAACTGCATAACATTACACTATCACTTATTCTTCTCACAGGTATTTTTCTAATTTTTTTTTTGTCCAGCCTTTATTAATACATTTTTTTTATTGGGACCAAATATAGCTGTATTTTTCCATAATACATTAAATATTCAAGCACATGTTGAATTTGACAATATCAGCATGGTCAGCCCCTGAGACAACATTAACTTTGCTCTGCTTCTTTTAAAAGATCATCTGGCAAGTTCATCTTTTGAGACAGGGTTTGGATTATTTTTGGACAGGACTGAGGACATGCTTTTTTTTTCCCCTCCACCCAAAAAAGAAGAGAGGGCAGGTGCATCCACAACACACATAGTGGAGAATGCAGCACAACCTGGGAGGCAAAGGGGAGTGTGGGAGCGCGGCTGCAGGGTGAAAAGCAGTGCCAGGTGATGTCCCTTCCCTGGCCCCAAAAGCAGAATGTTTGGAGAGGAAAGACAATATAACTGAGCTACTAAGCCCCCTCTCACTGCAAGGCTAATTAGCTTAAGTGGTTTGCCAAGTAAGTGCAATATTACTGCTTTTGGAGCTAGCTCAGTTAGATACTATTTTTGGAGGCCTCTCCATGTTAATTAAACATATTTCACTGCATGTTGTGAACATGCCATTAGCTTCCTTTCTACTTTTAATTAATGAAGAACCTTGACCACAGCTATGCATCATTATATTAAACTTTATCTTTTGTCCTATAAACGGATATGTTACAGAAATTAAATAAATACAGCAACGCACAGGATTTTATCAGTCATTTCTAAAGAAGCTTAAAAGCTTTCATTACTAAAGGACAGCTAAAAACCCCACAAAAACTGCAATCAACCAAAAACCTCATGCAGCCCTCTGCCCAGCAGTAAAAGTTGTCTTTCTGTTTCTGTAAGGTAGTCTGAACAAAACTGCTAAACTAGTCCCAACACCTAATGAGAATTCAGAGTAGGGTGTTTTAAAGAAGAACTTAGTTCAGTTTGTTTCAGGCAATTGGTTTCAGGTGACAGTATAATAACCTGAGAAGAATCTTCTGCCAGCGGCTTCTCGTGGACACAAACACTATATTGCTGACACTTTTCCAAATAGATTTTGAATGCTTCAGCATTGGAGCAGAGTTCAGCTACATAATCCACTTTTTGATGATCATATCTAGTAAGGTGTCTCTGCCAGGATTATACTGACTAACAGGCTGGTGGCCAAGGTCAACACATGGTACATCTTTTCTATTTTTGTTATAAACAGGGATTCAATTGAAGGTCTATGCTGAGGAAGCCCAGCCTACTGCCTTTGTAGTGATGTGTCCTTATCAGGGTATCACAGAAAATTATGGTGTAGAGAACTTTGAAAAAAAAGAGGTGCTAAGAAAAATTAAGCCTGAAATCTCAGATTAGCTATCACCTTATTGAAGGGCCAGGGTGTTCCAGAGCTAGAGAAACATTCTGGTGATGAGATAAGAGGCAAAGCCTGCTTGGCACTGCTGATCTTGCTCCTCTGGGGTTTGGAGAGACAAAACTCCACAACTTTGTCATACAGAATCATGAATCTTTTCCACTGTTTAAGACAAGGATCTTCAATTTAATTTTTAGTTTTAAGGACAGGCTGTGGTCTTTAATATTTTCCCTTTTTTGCATATATTGTAGGTGCACATTGTTCTTGACATCAAACCCTGTGTGCTTCTCCCTTTTAACTCTCTCATAAATCTTGGTTTCATCAAGCAATTTTAGAAACTCTCCTTGTTAAAGAGCACTGAGGGACTGTGCAAAGATTTTCTTTCCCTTAAGTAGTCAAGAAACAAACCCCAAACAACATGCACTTCAGCAAAAAGCATTTGGACAATACTGCCTGAGCTCTTCACTCCATCCTGATGCCAAAGGCTGCCACTGCCCCTTTCCCTCCTCCTCGGGTTGTGCCTAAGTACATCAGAGCAGAGCTGCAGCAAAGGTAGGCAGGTAGGTTTGCACTGACATGATGGGCTGTGAACCAGGGTGACTGACATTTGGCCTTGGTTTCAGCACGGTATGGGCAAATGGACATATTTGTTGTCTATGGTTTTACTGTTGGTACTCCTTTTATATGGTACACAGAAGTTATTGCATAACTGGGAGAAAAGCTTTGGAATCAGATTAATTATATCATTGTTTGTGAGCACTGTGCTGGAGAAAAAGTATGCTTGTTATTAAAAAGTTTCCTTTGCTGGTAGCCCTTTTCTTGGACACCCTAATGCATTGAAAAAGCATCCATAACCATTCTTCACATCATTCTCTCCTATAGGCACTTTCAATAGAGTTTGCCTCTACTTTATGGATCTGAAAAGCCTTTAAATATTTGACCTAGTAAGAAAAAAACAGTATGCTTTGACTGATATCCTGTCACAAAAATTTGTCTAGGAGGTTTTTCAGAAACAAACACACATGCCCATATATATGTAGAATATATTCATCAGCTTAAATACCAATGTTGCACCTAAAAATAGTAATAAAAAAAGAATCTTTCTTTTTTTTCCCCTGAAAGTGTACAAATGGTGACAGAATATGGTTAATAAGGACTTGAAAGATCTGAAATTTCCAAGAGAGGTTTTTTGTTTCCAAATCTAGTCACAGTACATTTGCTTGTGGCCTTATCCTGACTAAGATGGATGGGGTCAGGTCCTTATGTGATGCATTCAGGTTGAGTTTTACATCCACTATCCTTGTGTGTCCTCAGACAGTAGTTTGATACCAGTTCAAGGGAATTGCATTTCAATCACTAGAAGGTTCAGAGAAAGTGATCATAGAAAAGGCATAAACACAACAACCCATTGCTAAAACCGAAGTGAATATTCATCTTCTTTTTTGCAATACTCATTCAACTTCATAAAATATTCACTGTTCATAAATAAATCAGCACACCTTAGAGCTACAAATACATTAACTAAGTTTAGTTTTCTGTCACTGGGGCTAATTTTAGAGCTGTGTGAAAACGATTAAAATGTTTTCACAAAAAATTTGGCATGTAGATTTCCATTTTGTTACTGGCAATGCCTCATCTGCAGAACACTTTTTTCTGCTCAGTCGGTTTACTGGTTCACAAAATTTTTTGCATTGCTAAATGGAAGCAAGCAAGGTAGCTCTGTCATTGCCTTCCTGCTGAGTACCTACAAGGAGAAAAAACTGGAAGCAACTGTGTTAGGTTTCTAGGACTCCCCTCCTCCTCCCTGCTCAAGTTCCTCCTTACAAGTTCAACCCAGTGAATGTGACTGCAAAATCCTGACCCAGGTGTCAACATAAAGTGCTTTTCCACAGGTTCCCGTATGGCAATAACATGTCACAGGCATCAGGATTTTAATCATTACTACTCAATGAAAATATTTTGCTTAAGGCAATCCACCAAAATGATAACAAGAAAATGTAGAAAAAAGCACTATGATTTTCAGTGGAAGGCTAAGTTTAGAGCTTTGTGAAAATGAACACACTGAAGGAAACCAGAAAAAAGCCCCAGGATTTTGGTCACAAGAAAAAGATTCATCTCCATCCAACAATAGCAGCAGGACTGATGGAAAAAAGAAGACAAGACACTTCTTGCTGCACACATGGCACTGCACTAAACGTTGTGTTAGAACTGCTTTACCATTGGATTCTCAGGGGGTACTGAAGTATGTCTGATCCTGACAGGCTATGGAATCCTGAAGTCCTACGAATCAGTATGATGACTCATTAAATGTGCTACCAAAAATTGTTAAATTCACACAGGAATCTTCTTTTACAGAACTTCTAACTTGCTCCTCCACCGTCACACGTCTCACTGCTCACAGATGAAGTGTTACACTATCAAACTTGCAGGCTTACAGAGTCAGTCCCTGTACCAAAAATGCCAGAAGGAAAACATATTCTGTACCAAATAAATCATATACCCTGGCATTGGCCAAAATAGTCTCTCCATTTTTGTGATTCCCAGTCTAAAATAACTATGGCTAGTTTTTTTCTATCTATATATCACTCCTCTTATCATCAGAACTATGATACAAAGCAATATACGTCAAACCTGTAGCTCGCATCCTCAAGTTCTACATAAGTTTATCCAGTGAATAAATTATGGAATACAGAGCCCATCTGAAGCCCATGCAACAAGCTACCAGCTAAGTCAGTGAAAAGAAAGGAAAGAAAAGAATATAAAACTATTTGTATACTTCACTAAAGTATTCTAAGTAGAACTGGGAAATATGACATAAATGTCTCCCAACCACCTTAATGGGTTAACTGGCTCTATTGAGGGCAAAGGAACCTGGCAGATTTTCACCAGCTGAGAGCCTATGCCAAAGTTTTCTGATTTTTTTAATTCTGGCATGAACCTATTTTCCTTTGGTATTTGTCTATTCCTGGCATATGGTCCCCATTCCTTCTATGAACAATAAATCAAAGAAAACATTTAATTCTTCTGAAGCATCTACCTCTCAATAAATTATCTTTCTATTCTCTTTGAGGCACTGCTGCCTCCTTCACTGACCTCCCATTCCCTAGACACTTGAAAAATGCCTTAATATATGTCTAAACTTTTCTGTGATCCTCATTTCATTTTTCACCTTTGCTTTCCTCATAATTTTTTGTGAAATTCATTTTCTAATACTCCCAGATCTCTCTCATACCTGCGTGTTTTACACCTCACATATGCCTGTTTCTCAACCCTTAATTACTTTTTCACATCCTTATTTATCCACATTGACCTTTTTTACGTTCTAGTGTATATATTGCTGGATAGGACACGCAACCCTTGGCCACACATTAATTTATCATTGCACATTTTCCATTTCCCTTCTGTGGCCTTTGTACAAAATTCAATTACTTTATTCCATTGGATTTCAACCAAATCTTACCATATGTTTTCAAATTTTTTCCTCTGAATTTCAGCAACTTATCACCAACCATTTAGCTCTGACTTTATTATTAATGATAAAAATCTGGGTTCCAAATATGTAACCAGTTACACATACTCAGATGCACACAAGTTTTCTTTCCAAAGGTCCATAATGTGCAGCAGGCTGGGAGCCCTGTCAATGGAGCTCTACTCCTACTCAGACTCACATATAGTTGGAGAACCGAGGTCCTATTGAATTCTGGATTTTTGCCAGGTTTTTACTGGGCATATTCTGGAATTTGATCAACACATAGGACTTATTCATAGGTGAATAGTGTGTTTAATTAATTCCACTTCCTATTCTGTTCAGGAAAATAGCATTTTTATTAGTTCCCTCCTTTTACATTTATGAAATACATGCACTGTCCCCTCAAACATAGGCAAACATTTCATGTTTTTGGATTTCTGTTTGAGATGTGGAGTCAAACAGTGAGCAGTCATGAGCCTGCTGGCACCATTTCTTGTGTTGCTGTTGGATGGCTGTGGCCCTTGTGATTGGGCTTCCTAGTACAAGCTCTCTGCAGCAGCTGCTTTTAAAAGTCTTTTTCCATAAACAGTGGTGCCAGTAAGACTAAACCAGACTTGCAGAGTTCAAGCACAAAGAGGACGCAAACACAGTCAAATGTATTTACCATGAAAATGTAAATCAATAATCACCTAAAATTTTTTGTAGCAAGGCTTTTCCAGTAATATCCAGAGCAATCAAGGACTTGACCACTTATGGCAGTACTTATACAAACTGATTTTTCAGGTCAATTGAAAATGAATCCTTTTCAAATTCCTGGCCCAAATAAATAAATAAATATTGTTTCTCTTTGGTCTATAAAGATTTTTCCAGCTATAAGTTCAGAGTGTATGAAAGACAGGTACTGACATCTCCTGAGACATAAAAAAACATGAGTAACAGCTATCTGCTGACTGAGTATTAATGCTGAAACAAGGCAGCTGGTTTGGGGTCTGGAGCACCCCTTACCTGGCAGAAAACTTTCTTCTTGGGATAGATTGTGTGGTTTTTTTGTGATTGCCCACAGCTGAGAAAGATCTACTAAATACAGCTAAATAATTCAGAAAACCAGCCTTAAGATGGTTCAAATAGGGCATTCAGAAAGAAAGGCACCTGGATTCAGGATTTATTTTGCATAACTTGCTGAGCTGATAGCTATTCCCAGTCAGAAAACTCAATATGCTAAGCTTTGGTAGGTTTCGTCTTTGCCATCTTTTTTCCCACAGTCTTAATTTCTCTCTCAACCTGTTGCTTCATCTCAAGGGCTCTAAGGTCTCTGGCATGTTGCTGCAACCTCTGCTACCACAGGAAGCCCTCAGTAAGCAGAACTCCACAGGGTACTTTCATGCAGAGAAGTAACACTGGATTAAATTATATGTGTAAAAGCTAGCAGAACGCTGGAAGAATTCAACAGCGGTAGGGCTTGTGCAGAGGCAGAGGAAGTTGCAACACCCATGTAAGATGTGACACTTCCAGAGGCTTTGGCAGGACTCAGTTCTGCGTATCTGCTACACAGATGCAAATGCACAGCACATGCTTCTCTTGTAGAGCTGTTAGCCACTGTTGCTACAGTGCACGAAGAGGATTATTAGTCAGAAAGGATCCCTTCATAGGACTTACTCATCAGTTGCAAGGAAACACCGTCTCATCGTGTGGACTCGCTCTCATCTGCACACCTATGTTCAGGATATTTAATGTGCTGAGAAGCAGACACGATCTGAAACATCCACCATACGCAGATCCTGAAACAGAATTTCAAGTAAGATCTTATTTGTGCATTTCAGTGCTTGTTAATCATATTCATTCACATTCCTAGCAGGCATATGGGGAAAGTCTATACAGAAGCCAGCCAAGAGGAAGAAGCAACTAAAATAAACAGATGGGTGGACAGGGAGGAAATAATATTAAGTAGTTAAACACATAATATAGTGTCTGGAGAGAAAAATGAAAGGGCTAAGAAAAAAATATCAGGGAAGAACACTTCTTCCTTACACACGGAGCAAGTGATAAAGGCTTTTGGGGAAAAATGTTGTGTCTGTAAACAAATAAAGAGATTTTAAAGATTAGTATAAGGGACCTAGCAGCACATGTAGAGCAGACAATCTCCATTTTATGTTACTCTGAAATAAATAAAAATAACTATACTGCCTTCAGTGAGGTTCTTCTAGATTTACACTTACATAATTGAAAGCAGAATCTGGCCCAGAAAGTGGATTTTATTGAATTTAACCAAAACATTATAATGAAGTGAAAAATCAGCAGAGGCTAAAATAGTGATGGATATAAACTCCAGCTGGTCAAATAATGAAAGACAGACTCATAAAGATGTGACTCAAATCTGATTTTTTTGCTACCAGTGAATTCACTCTCTTCTTTACTCTTCTAGTCTCTTATTTAAAAGTTTAGTCATGTAGTCATGGCAAAGAAACAATACCATGTGAAAGCTGTCAATGCAGTAAACAATTTACCAAGTGAACCATCTGAACTACACAGGAAAAAATGAAGTATTCTTTATCAGTATTCACTCAAGTGTGGGTAAAGTAACGCACACGGAGAAAAATTCTTTGCCTCTCTGATTCCTATTTTACTCCACAGCCAGCTCTGGTGGGATCATGCCCTCATTAGGTGCAGGGCCTCACCAACAAAAGGCGAACTAGACAGATCTTTAACTCAAGGATTAAAAATCTGGTTTATGAAGAACACAAAGGAAAAAAGTACCATAATGTGTATGTTGGGAACTCCTTAATGTCACTGAGATCACTCATAGTGGTGGTGGCAAAAAAGAAGGGATGAACGTTGGATCAGCTCCACTCCACTTCCAGTTCAGCAAAACTCCCTTCCTAGCATATTAGTACAAAGCTAGCAACAACACTCATCACAGAATAATGAAGAATGTTGAAGCACTGGTAACCACAGGACAGAAGTGTAAAAAATCCAGTGTCTGGACTGGATCCAACCTGCCTGGAATAATTTGAATTTACAGAATTTCGCATTACATTTTAAATGAATGTATTTAGTCTGTGTAGCTGTGTAGTAGAAGATGTTGCCTTAGCAGAAACCAGTAAGCACTGACTTCCTGTCTGTCAGAAGGAGAGAAAAAAACTAAGAGGGACATGAAGAAAAACTGAAAAGAGCAAAACAGGCATGTCTTGGAAAATAGTGATAGAGCTACCATTCACTTAGAGTCTCCTACACAATGGCAGTTTCATGGTTGTGCCCATGAAAGCAGGCTGCCTTTTTTTGAAAAAGGGTGACATTTGCTGCTTAGATGTAATAGAGGAAAGAACAACAACGCAGCTCTGCTCTCTACCTTTCTCAGGTGGAGCAGATATTCCAGACTCTTAGCCTACTAGAAGGGTTTAGTGAGCACATGGTACTTCCCTTTTCAGTGCTGCTGCCTTCTCTCCATCCCTAAGGAGGAAGAAACTATTTTGGACCAAGTGAGTTTTAGATACGTGCAAACCCCAGTGATTCAGTGAATCAAATGTTCATCTTTTAGGATTTGGAGTAGATAGAGGAAATAGTATAACTTAAATGAGCAAACACAAAATCTATCTTCCTAGGCTTGCTAGGGACAATCTACTATATGTATTTTCTCTGGAAGATCTTGTCCTTCATCCCAAGAAATATAGGTAATCTACACATTCACCAAAATGTTGCTATCTAGACCACACAGCTGTAGGTACTGGGAATGCAGCAGTTACTGGTTTGTTCTTTTGGTTTTTGGTCTTTGGTTTTTGAGTTTTTTCTTCTTCAGTGTGAAAATAAGTATAAAGGAAGGAGAGGAGCTGGGAGACAGCTATTGTGTTTCAGAGGTGCAGAAAAGTCTGAGGGGACTCACATTTATGGAGAGGCATTTGATTTTGCTGTAGTGCTTGAGGGGAGTGGAAAGGGAATTCTGTAAAAGAAAAAAAAGTCTGCTCTGAGGCTGCTTGCCTGGGAATTACTTTGGGTTGCTGCTGGGAGCAAGGAAGAGATATCTAGAGGAGGACAAAATGGTAATAATAAACCACAGGTTCTTGTGTAGATGGGAAACAGAGTGCAGGGAAACACAAAGTGTGCTGTGCTCCTCAGGCCGGGCTACGCGAGTGCCATGCGAGATCAATGGCTTCCTAAAGCAATGAGCTGAGTCTTCACAGAGACTCTGGAAACATTTCTGTCTTAGGAGATAGGTGTAGCTACAGTTACACTGCACCACTGTCTGTTACTATTTTCAAGTTTCTGAAGCCAGGAAAAAAGTAAATTAATAGTGTAAATTGTTAGAAAATAATAATTTTAAATTATGGTAGGTAGGTTTTATTCTCAGGTTTCTAAGTCTCAGGATTTAAAACATCTACCATCAGTAGTTTTCACCTTTCCACCAAGAGCAGTGACTTTTTGTTTGGGCTTTTTTTTGTATTCAGATTAGCTTAACATTCCTCTATTTGTTGCAAAAAGGAACGTTTTGTAGACTTACAGGCTTACAGACTTACAGGCTGCAAATTACGGTATTTTCCACAAGCCATTTAGAACTGTACTTGGGATTTTAAAAGATGTACCCAGAGTTTTATGTTGCCCGCATTATCCCTCAAAAGATAAGCACCAGCTCACTAAATTCAGTGTTAGATTTAGAACTGAACATTTCTTATCATTCTTTATAGCGTAGATTGTTTCTCCATTGAAAGCACACATCTGAAATTTCCCAGCTCGTAAGTTCCCCCAGGAATGAAATACCATGCTGTGCTCCCCATTTTTGGATGAGATATTGCCATAGTTTGTCAAAGGCTCATATGAATTCATTGTTTTGAAGCAAATGACTCTTCACTCCAAAATGAGTAGAATGGATGAGAAAATGGATTTAAGTTTCAACAAGTTTTACTTGCAGATCTGGAGAGTTTCCTTTATATTTTTCATAAATAATGACGTTTTCCACTACTGGGAAGATTCTCTTGCTCTGTGTTTGTGTTTAACTGCCACTTGTACGAATTATGCAGACACATCAGTAGGAAAAATGCAGTTCTTCAATTGCGTTCAGAAAGCATGGGGATGGCTTTTCTTTATTATTATTGGTCAAAAAAGCATTAGTATTGACTTACAGATGGTCACCTATGCTGGAAGCTTATGAAAGAATCTTAAATTGTGGAAAGATTATTCTAAATTTAGGGAAATATCAACTCCCTAATGCTAAAGGTGGAGTCATGCTGCTAAACATATTAGTATTTCTTAATTCAAACACCTGTTCTGCCTGAAAGATACATAAAAAAGCTCTTATTTATTGCTTGCATCTCCATTTCAGATTTAATCTCACTATAAATTCATCTCATGTTAATTTATGTGCAAACAAAGACACACACATTTTAAATATCTGAAATGCTGGAAATAAACTTATTTTTAATTTTGTGCTTGTTTTCCATTTGTCAACCAGCAAATGAAAGGACTGAATAAATCATGCACTAATTGCCAGCGGTGCTAAATTTAGTGTGAGATCTGGAATCCTTTTGATCAAAACCGCTGAATATGAAATCGTCCTCAGCTCTCTAGGCAACTTTATCCGCCTTTCTATTCTCCATCTGTCAGTCACCTGGGAATTTGTGAACTATTCCATATGTCAGGCTTGTCAATCACAATGGAATGTGGGAACTATCTGCCTACTGCATAGGAATTCTTGTTAAAAATTAATCTGCATTAAACTAGATGGTCTATATTTTGAATACCGTATTGTTTAGTGTTGCTAAACATTTTTACCTATATAAGGCTAATGAGAAATTATATTTGACATGATTATTTGGATATGTCTTTGCAAGGTTTTTTTATATACACACAGAATTTTTTTTTTTCACTAGTTCTGGAAGACTTGGGAAATGTTGGTTTTTTCACCTATTTCACTTGTTCCGAGTTTTCTCAATCAGTTCCTCAGGGTCTAGAATTTTAGATTCTTTTTCTCAGCCCAAAGGTGATTTTTGTTTCTAAAGAGCGGCAAGGAAGTTTGTTGCAGCCACCTTTGACTGGATAATTTTAGGGAGAGAAAATATATTCTCTCCAATCTCCTCTCAAGTCGTTCTCTAGAACTTGTTGAACAATTGAACCCAGAAACTTTAAATGTATAATCTACATTAACAAAAACCAAAATAAGGACATGGACAGTTGTTTCACAAAATGATAAGCTGAGGGAGATCTATTTTGACTTAAAGAAATTTTATTTAAAAATTCTGTTTGCTTTCCCTGTGTTTTCATAAGGAATTATTTAAATATACCTTCTGTTGCAATGGGGTGAGCTACGAATGTATCTATTGAATCTTCTGCTATTAATAAATGACTTTGGATCACTTCTTCAACCAAATTTGAAATCACATCATTTTAAGTGGAATTAGCTCTAGTCAACTGCAATTTTCTGAACAAAGTTAAAAGCAAACCACAACATTAAATAGCCTTTCCAATAAATATTCCAAAAATTTGGATTCTTGTTCATGCTGTTGCATTACATGCGATTGGGTTTGGTGGGTAGGGAACACCCTGCTGAACAGCTCTTATGGTTGCTTCTTTTTTTATTCCAGCCCTTTCCCCTCTTTGCCCTGCTTCTTGCTGACGTTTTTTTCTGTTAGTCACCCATTTCCAGTGGTGCAAAAATTCGGGTGGGCTGTGTGTGCTGGGAGCTGAAGTTTCATTCACCTGAAGTTCACCTGGATTTTCTTGCAGACAAACGGGACACCCACTGAAAGTCAGCTTGGAGCACTGGCTCCGATAGTCCACTCAGGGCCAAGGCAGCATCCACCTGCCTTCAGCTGCTGCTCTGCTACACTTGAAATTAGTAATGTTGATATCTAAATCACCACAGGAATGAAGTTATCACTGGCAGAAATCTTAAATTTTGTACTCTTTCTCTTTTCTACTTCTGTGGCAGCTACATGGCACAACACGTGTCAGTTTTGCTTCTAATGTCCTCGTTAAAAGAAAATGTAAAGCTTATACATGTTTAAACCATGAAATATATACACATTTTTCTGTATGTCATTTAAAATCAAGAAAATATCAAAATCAAGTTTCTTCTTTATCTTTAATATATGGAAGAAATGCTTGAAGGTTATTTAAAGGATATTTACAAGCATAACATATCAGTTTCTAAAAAGTTATTTATCATATGAAAAGGTAGATATGTAATGACAAATGATGTTCCTCAAACTTCTAATACATTCCTTGATAATTCTAAGTTAGCAACAAAAGATGGTATTTCACTGCAGTGAATGCTAACACATAATGTTTCTCTTATTAACTTCTGTCTTAGTATCTTTCTCTAAGGCACATACACATGAAATTTACATTTTATTGTAATTGTGACTGTGTTACTATAAAGTTTTGTTTTCTTCTACATTGAACTTTAGAATGATCTTGTATATCTAAAAGTTTGCCTGTTTTTTCCAACTATCATCTGATCAAACAGAGGCTATACTGTCCCTTTACAAAGTTTTCATTACTTGTATTCCATAGCCTCTCTCAGGAACTGAAGCCCCGTTTTATGCTGTCTTCTGCACAGTTTACCTCTCCCTTCCTATTCTGTACTTTTGACTATTAAAATTTTGAATATTTGCACAAACAGTACCACCTTCTTTTCAGCAATCTTCTGAACTTCTGTAATGTAGAAACTTCATAAATGCTTCTGAAAAAAAAATTCAGTGCTTTTTAACTATGTCAGCAATTTAACTAATTTCTTCCTCTATGGCTGTTAAGAGTATCATATTATAATAAAGGTGCAATAAATAAAAAAAAATAATAAAACAGCGCACGATATAGACATAACACTGTAAACACATGCAGTGCCATTGAAGAACACGTACTACAGACTGAGCTCAAAGGAAAAGAGTCTGCAGGAGCAAGGTTTGGTTCTAAATCCTCTGTCCACCTTGAAAGTTATTCAGTTTTTCCTAAGCTTTATTTTTTCTCCATTTTAGTGAGATTGAAACTCAGGAAAGAACTTTGCCTCTAATCCCATGACTACTTACACTTTTATTACAACCTCCCAGTTAGGACTGTACTTCAAGGCTTACTGGAGGAACAGACACATTGTGTTGCTTGGATAAAAGGCTTTTACTACAGTGGCTTCTCCAAAGAAGCTCACTAGTCTGGAGGGAAATTTTTTTTCCTTTCAGAGTCCAAAAACTTTTGTATGCATCAAACTGTAGCTATCTCAAAAAGTTGTCACTTCACCTATGCATTACCTTCATGGTTTACTTTTATGTTGTCTTGAAAAGAGGCTGGATGAGTCAGTGGATGTCCCCACCAGACACTGCTTCTGTTGCTTTTCAAGGGAAAATTACATTGACTAACCATTATTAGATGGTAAAAGCAACATGTG
This sequence comes from Eulacestoma nigropectus, assembly GCA_013397775.1. NCBI lineage: Eukaryota > Metazoa > Chordata > Aves > Passeriformes > Eulacestoma > Eulacestoma nigropectus. Next base: position 367,920 of record VZTE01004537.1, read on the forward strand.
CATACCCTCATCTCTAAATGCCAATGATTTCAGGCAGAACTAAAAAGGAAAATCAGGAACAAAAAAGAAAATTAAAGCTGAGTATCACCAGTGCATACAGGCAAAAGAGCATAATGCACTAGATATCTCAACAATTCGCTGTTTATAGGTATCTCAAACCTGCTGGCTGGTTTACATAGGCACTGCAGTTCTCTGTCTCCAAGCCTCACATGTAGCTCTACATCAGTCTTCAAGACAATTGATAGAGCCTGGAGATAAGGCTCAAAACCAGTTCAGACTCATGCCAGCTGGCAAGTATATTTTGAAACATAAACATTTCTGACATAGGAATTCCTTCCCTGATTTTTTTCTATTAATTTTCTAACAGAAAAGTGAAAAACCCCAAACCCAAAATGGTTTTCAAAAGTTTGCTTTCAATTGCTAAATATTTTTACCTCTTCAAGAAATACTTTGCACTGAGGACTGTTCTCCCAGGAATATCAGAGCTCCCAAACACTGAGGAAGATGATCTGCTACTCCCCTTGATGTCACCTTCTTCACAGCCTGCAGTGGTATGAGTGTCCTTCTCTGACATCATTGCTTTGTCCCAGAGAGCCTGGCTTAGGAACCAGGGTGAAGAGACAATAGTCAAAGAATTTTATAAAACATTTTAAAATGTTTATATATTAGCATATTAAAAATAAACAGCCAAAAATTAACAGAACCGTTCTAGGGTGTCTTGAAATTTCAACTTGATATATGCATTTATATGTATTTTATAGATATATATGCATTTATTATTATATATGTATGCTTATATATGTATATGCACACATATGTATATATACACACACACAGAGTCACAGGTATTTTCTTTTTCAATTTCAAGGTATGTGTTATAGAAATGCTTTCAATATTTTTCATTCAGACTACTCCAAATGGGTAAGAGGGTGAGCATATAGAAAAACTGAACCATTTATAGATGGGCAAATGCAGTTGTTCCTTTTTAAGTGTAGTCCTGTGACCATGCCAAAAACTTCCAGCAAAGTAACATGAGCTGCAGAGTGAATAAAGGAGAGATAAAAGTTTCAGCAACCTCCTCCCTTACAGTGCTGCCCCAGAGTGCTAAGCCTAGCATAGTTTCATCTTGACTCTTAATTGCAAGACTGTGAGTTTGGTGAGGGAAGACTTTTAATGGTGAGAAAGAAATAATGTTTACTGTTCTGAGAGATACCTTGAGTTCTAAAGACTCAATTTAGGAAAGATAGCAAGAAAAAAGGGAAGCTTAAAGGTGCTAAGTCTGATTTTAGCAGAGTTTTTCTTCCTGTTCCTTATAGCAGAACATTTTCTGTGATGGCTGTATTTCCATGTCTGCATGCTTTGGGTGTAGCAAATTATCCATGAAACTGCTGATTTACTGTGAATTAAGAGAAAAGAAGATCTATGACAATACAGCTGTTAATATATTTGCCTTTTATTGTGATTTGCCAAGACAAATAATGTTTCAAAAAGAGAGGAAATTATCTATCTATAGAAAATGAGAGAAGTCCTAAATAGAAAGATAATCCATCTTCCGAAGTTTATACCCAAGAATATAATGTCCTCCATATGAATTTGTTTCCTCCACTTATTCAAAAAAATTCATTCTGTGCTGTGAAAATGCAAGTTATCTGTATTGAAGCCACAGAGGCTATCCAGCCATTTTATCAGGATTTTTGGGATGCTAAAGGAAGCAGCAGTCAATTAATAAAGTGTTGCATTTTCTTTCTTCCTCATTTTTTTCTTTCTTTTCTTGCCCTTGCTTATTAGAAAAACTAGAAAGAATAAGAATAAGAATAAGAATAAGAATAAGACAACACACGTCCACTCCCCAGTGTTATTGAATATATATTTTCCTGATTTGAATTCTCACTATGTACTCCAACTTTAAGGGAAATTCATCATTTAACAAGTGGCCATCATATTTTTTGATTTTTAGGTGAGGCATAGACATGCACAGGCACATCATACAACCACACAAAATGGTTAATATTAAAAGATAGCCATTGCCAAACAATTCATGTTGACTAGGAAAATGTAATTTCTGAGTATATGGGAAAGTCATGATTAGTTTTGTTTTGTTTTTGGTGACCTGTATATTCCAAAATATACCAGCATTAAATTTTTAAGCAGCCTTTTTTTTTCCTCTTTTCTTTGCTGCCTAAGGATGAATTAAGACTTGTGCTGTTGCCTAGAATAAATCTTTTCCTGCTTCTTTCCCTGATTTCCGACAATGAGTAAGTATCACTTCAGCTTCTGGCTGATCACAACTGATTGGCATCCAGGACAGAAGGGTCTCTCCCAGAGACCACATGAAGATACGCTTCAATATGAAAGCTCAGCAGTCATACTGAGCTTTCCTACTATCAGCCATCTTCAAATAAAAATTAGTAGATGCTTAGCCTGCTTCCTTCACTGCTCTTGCCTTCCACTTGAGACTGCAGCTTGTGCCTTCACTGCAGTGGAGATTTTTGGATGACAGCTACTCATCAACCCTCAGCCCAATTCCAGAGACAGTGCTTGCTCTCCATTCAAAGTAACAGGCTAAAGAAAAAGATCTGAGCAGCTCTTGACTTCTCCAGTTGTAAAGGGTGGAATCTGGCTCGTATTACATCATTTGCAAGATGCAGCTCTTCCTCTGTAAATCAACTGAAAAAGGAGCTTCATTGTCAGGGAAATATCCAGGCTTGAATCTGACTTATGGATGTTTTTATTTATTTATTTATCTGTTTTGGGGGCAGGTTATCTTGTGTTGTTTTGGTTGTTTTTTTGTTTTTTTTTTTTTTTTTTTTTTTTTTTTTTTTTTTTTTTTTTTTTTAAGAGCAA
>VZTE01004537.1:370775-389231 GCA_013397775.1 Eulacestoma nigropectus
TTTTTTTTTTGAACAGTGGAAGAACACTAAAGCAGTACTTTGAAAAATGTTACAAGGTATAAATAGCACTGCTGAGAGCAGAACACAGGCTTTGTTGTGTTATCACACAGCAGATCCAACAATATACTACAGATCCATATTGTCAACTGAAATGGAAAAGAAAAACAGTTCAACAAGAATGCTTCTTAGGAAAACTACCCAATTTACTCGTGTGTGTCTCAAGGCCAAAGCATCTTATCTTTGCACAAATCATTCTTCTGTAGTGAGTAACAGCAATACTTCAAGCGGTTTTCTGTTGTGTGTCATAACAGGCTTGCTATTGATGTTGCTAAAAAAAAAAAAGCCTGTACCATGATTTCAAACTAGAAAGAGGTATATAGTTTTTATTCTATAAGAAAAGAAGTTGTATACCAGATATTTTATTAAGCTCATAGAACCTGAACAAATACATGTTTTCCACATCAGCAATAATGTTTTTATTCTTTTATTATACACTGTAAGGTTGAACTTTTATTGCACTCTTTGTTAGTTTGAGGGATTTCTTTTTTTGACTTTTGAGGTTAATTTTATCAGTTTGAGAGCAAATCTTCCCATATCAACAGAAGAAAAGTATTCAGCCAATAGTGATCACTTTCTATTGTGCAATCATTACTCAGTTACTCTAGTCAATGCACAGATATTGGCTCAAATATACAAGACCAATTAAAATAGGAACATTGGCAAGAAAACATAATGATACTTCCTTCAATTTATTAGTTACGGTAAATGGCTTACAACAAACCAAAAAGCCAGTAACATTCTGAGATGGATGCATTGCTTCTGTACTGTGGATAATTAAGTGTTTTGGTGGGAATTTGTTCATAGGACTGATATACAATTAGACAAATTTGTTCACATATCATGTTTCATTGAAGTCTGTATGAGTCTTCTATGCTTGGCAATGGGTCCTGATCCTAGATGCTTTTATGCCTGATTAATTGTCAATATTAGGCAGGAGTTTGCTCATTAGCTCCTAGCAGGGCACATCTCAAATTGCAGTAAGCTCCATTTAGAGATGATATGCTAACTGTTAATACACTGCATGGATTGCCTGTGTGTGTGAATCTCAGTTAGCTGACTATATGCATATACATATATACATACTCATATATTATGCATGTATACACACACACAAACATACATATATATATGTGTGTGTATATATATATGTATATACACATACACACACATACATAAGTTAGCTCCATGGAAGAAAGGAATAAATACAAATTATTCTCCTGTATACAAGTTGTGGCTGCAAGTGCTGCTAACTTATTCAGGGCTCCCTAGTGAATAAAAACATCCCAACATAAATTTACTGTGTATTATTCATGCTACATTTTAAGTTTTCAATCTGTCATGTCAACTGCTTTAAATCATATCTAAACCAATGTGCTAAACAGACATCACTTTTAAACAAAAGGAAGTAAATTAAAGAACATCTTTCTGTACAACAGACATTTGTTTTGTACATTCATTTTCCAAGGACTTTATTCCGGGAACAACAGAGATAGAAGGTTGACAGAGAAGTAACTGATAATGCAAACTATTTTTTCCAGATCAATTTTACCTTCTAACTAGTAATACTGCTGTGCTTAACAATTCTGCCTCAATGATAAAATCTGACTGATTCCAGATCATAAAGTACTTACCATGTCTAAAAAGTAAATATGCTTTATTAACATAATTGTTTCTGCTCCTAATTTTTAAAACCCTCCCGTCAGCTGAAGTTTGTATGACAGTATTAGTAAAATTGTCCAACAAGCTCATGGGAATCAACAGGAAGTTACAGAAAGGAATCAGCAAACATGCTATTGTAAAAGATTGTGTGATGAGCATAAGCACTAAAGAAAGAAACCCTGGAAAAGTAAAAAAAAAAAAAAAAAAAAAAAACAACACAAAAATGGCCTATTTCACACTCATNACAAAAAAAAAAAACCCTGGAAAAATAAAAAAAAAAAAAAAAAAAAAACACCAAAACAAACATGGCCTATTTCAGCCTCATGTCTGAAGGAACAAAGGTGTGGAAGCAGCAGTAAGGACTATTATTTAAGTGTAAAACCATGAACAAAAGCAGTGATATAGCTGGTTTTATTCTTCAATGAGACAATGCTGCCTCCACATTCTCTGGTGCTGTAACTACATTTCAGAGATGACAATGAGATACTTTCATCAGGAGATCTTCTCTCTTTACAGTACCAGCTGTGAGTTGTTACTCACAGTGCTCAAACATGAGAAGGGGTTGTTTTGTGTTTTTTCATGCAATTCCACTAAGAACCAAAGATGATCAAATTGAATTAATACAACACTTAAACCTTGGGTTAACCAAAAAAAGACTACAAAAATATGAATATAAGTAGCTATGCAGATCTCTGTTGGGAAGTACATGAAAAGACAGAAACAAATATAAAGAAATGGCCTTTCAAAATACCCAGAACGGACCCAATTTTGCTTTGATTAATTTTTACAGTATTTGTCAAATGTAGCATTCCAGTATCAACAAAATAGGGCATTGACTCACATTTCAGTAACTTCAGTTTAAAAACCCCAAACTATCTTGATAATAGCATGAGGGGTTAGTTGAACATTTAAAGGTCTATAATCAGTCCTCACAGGCTAACACAAGATCAAGCATGTTTGGAATATGGTTCTACCAAACAGGGGCCACTATTAAAGACATCTCCTAAAGCAAGCAACTGCAGCAGAAGGGACTCCCAGGCAGAGCTCATCATGCTTGGGAATAAGTAAGGTGCTGTGGTTATCTCTAAAACTGAAGCAGTTAAAATGTCATTTTTCAAGACTATTAGGTTTGAGGTAAAACTAATGCAAATTAATTTCTTAATTAAAAACGGCTATTTCTTTGCTTCAGACTTTAAATTCTGCAGCTCCTATGACACTGAAGGAATATATTTGTGTGTAATGCAAAAATATGGGGTTTGAGTTTTGATTTTACAGCCAAAATCTTTTCTGCTCATTTTCAAAGAATAGAAGAAGGCATTTTGGTGACAGAGAAGACATGCCTAGATTGGAAATTCACAATGTTCAGTGGCCTTCCCCCTGTGGTCCTCCCATCCTTTCACACTAAAACCAGATGAATTAAGGCAAAGTTTTGGCACAAAGAGGGATCAAGTCACATCTGTTGAGAAGAAAGCTAGAGAGTGGTGAACATCTCATAAATTAAGATCTTTACAGACTATAAAGAAGCTAGAATCTAAGAGATTGCTAAAACCTCATTTGAGGTTTAATCTAAAGATTAATCTAAAACTGTGACTAATGCACTTTGGGGGCTTAATGTTCCACCACTTATGTTAAAGCATATGCTAAAATTTACATGATCAAGAGTACGTCTAAATACTGCACTAAGAAGAGTTGGTCACTGCTGAGAAAACATATGTAGAGGGAATGGACTAATTATGGGAAAAACCTTACTTCTTCAGTGGAATTAATTGTGGAATAAATTAAGCGTTTTCCTTCATAAAGGGAAACTCCCTTCATATCAAAATCAGATCAACCACAGTGTGAGGACAAAGCTTGGAAAGCATGGATACTTCTTTACCCAGGTTAGTCATGTGACCACTCTGCATTTTTGATGACTAAAATACCATGAAACCCTACAACTTAAAACACTACAACCTCTCTAACCTACAACTTTGGTGGAGGAGGCTTACAGGACACACTTTGAAAGGCATTATATTTTCAAGGACGTGTTGGATGCTTTTAAAATCAGGCAAATTTAAGCAGTTTCAAGTGAGGTACTAGAATATGTCTGTTTCTTTAACAGAATGTTGTCTGAACTTTTTTGCTCCTGAACTTTTCATCTACCTTATTTTTGAATCTTGCTGTCATTAAAAATTTTTTTCAGACTGTCAATTTGGGGTTAATGTATAGTAATCTCTTTTAAAAACAGAGGTTACATTTTAGTTAATTCTTAGCTCACTCAAAATGCTGCTGACTTGCTGGTGTACATAGACAATGGAAATAAGGCTGACTAATACAAGCAAAATAGCAGGTAGCCTTCATCCATTACAAAATAACTTGTAAATTTTAAAATTTTATCTGCAGAGCAACAGAGATAATAACTTTGTCCACTTCCATATGGAGAAGCCTTCCGCTTCCTAATACCTGGCACACTTTCACACTCCAGATTTCACTACAAAGCAGAATATGTCTCTGCATTAAAGGAGCAATCTCCAGCAATCCACAGAGTAAATTATTCATTCATCATACTTAGCCCTGTTTCAGAACAAAAGCTTTTATGATGACATACCTGCACTCAAATTCCTAGTTCTAGGGACGTAAAACCAGATCATGTCTGTCATGATTGTCATCATTATTGTCATGACATGATGGTCATTACAACACGAGAAGAAAGAAATATTCTTACAAATTCCTTAGGCAAAGAATAAAGTCTTGAGCAATAGAAAGACAAAACATTAACCCTAAACCTGAGGCTGTTTCAAAAAGCCTTTGGAGAAAAGAAGGATAAGTTCAAAAGAAGGATGAGTTTTCTCCACCTTGGCTGGGGGTAAAATAAGCCTAAGTTCAACTCTTTGCATGATCAACACTGAAGGAGACTTAAAAAAATAGAAGTGACAAGGGTCAAGACTAGCTGGGTCTTTCATCTTCATCCCTGATCTTCTCCATTGATTTGCCAACTTGAAATACCTACTGCAGGATAATGACCGGTCCCCTAGAGGCATAATATTTTTAAGATGTGAAGGTTACTACTCCTCATCTTCCTCTTAAAAAAAAAAGTCAAAGGTTCTTGAATCAGATGACTTGTTGACAGCAAACATGGCATTTGAATTATGAGCACATCAGAGAAACATATCAGTGAGTTTTGCCTTAAGAAATGTAGAAGATAAATATGTAACTGTAGAGCACTGGAGTATAGAGCACTATGCTTTCCAGCAGAGTGGCATTAGGTATTGAAGGCTGGATGAAACAAGCTGATGTTTGGTGCTAAACATCGGCAGCTGGCCACCAACTGTAAGGCAAGCTCCAATACAACCAGCTGTATGTGCTCAGACAGCATGAAAGATTCTGAACAGGAAAACTTTCACATTTAAAATACATCTAAAGGGAACCTGGGGAGAGAAAAAGAAACAAAAACCAAAAAGAAAATGAGAAAAATGGAAGCAAGCATGAGCTTGTCTCTCAGCCCAAGCAGATACCCTTTTCTGATGTGGTTCAGCACTAAGAAGAGAGGTGAGTGCCCCCCTGATAGGAATGTTTGCTGGCCACATAAAAGACTGGAGGGTCCTGATGCAAGATCACTGTTGATTAATGCCTTTGCCTGAAGAAGCATATTTGTTAATGTTGAATACTCCCAGTGAATTATGTTTCCAGAATGCCAAAGTACAAGAAAAAACCCAGATCATCTCCATGCCTACTAAAACTTAAGTAACCTCTGTTGAATACTTTAATACTAGACTCTTCTGTCTGCCTAAGCCAATAAGAAGTCAATTGCCTGCTACTAATAAGAGTCCATTAAGAGAAATAATATTTTTTTCCCCAAACCACAAGAAAATGGAAGAAAGAAGCAGAAGAAAAATAGTGAAAGTGTTACAGTCAAATCTGTGATTAAGCTTACCAAAATGCTCAGACAGTTATGATAGTTCATGCTCAGGACTTTCAGGTACTGTGTGTCATGTCAAGAGGGATCTACTCACAAACATTTTACAAAAAATTTGTTTGAAAATTGGAGGTGGCTGACTATTGCATGTATTTGGGTTTTTTGTATTTTTTATTTTTCCAGTCAGGCATCATTCTGTTAGCTTCAAAATTAATCATAAGCAGTGAGCAAAACCAATATTTTTCTAAAGAAAAAAAATCAACAATGATTGAGAAAGCTCAGCCAGGAACTGATTTAAATTATTCTTGCCAAAAAGTGAAAAAACATGCTCCTACTGTAATTGGATACTGAATCTAAAATCATAACAACAATTTTCTTCTAAGAGGGGAGGGAATTTACACCAACACATATAGGGAAAAAAAGCTCTTACAGTGATTTAAAGAAAATGTCACCTACATTTTTGGAAGCAGAGTTGACAACATTTTCATGATTTATTAACTTTCACATGGCAATGGCTGCTCTTTCAAAGATAGGTTGCACAATCAAAACACCCAAAGCCCTTTTTTGCTCCAGAGGTTTCCAAAACTCAGTGACTTGGTTCTCAAGTAGTTTTTGCCTCTCCGTTTCTCAGGTCAAAGTTACAAGTGGGCAGGACAAGTCTACAGTGTTTCTTTGTGGGGTATTATGTCTGGAATGCTTCTCTTTCTGGGAAGGGGGTTAATGAGTGAGAAAAAAGAGAGACTGAACAGATTTATAGTGATAACTGAAAAAGGAACATCATTTCAAAATCCAAACCTCATCTAAACTGCTTACGGATTTTAAGTTCTTTTGTATTTTGTTAGTGTTATCAGCTGTACTTTTGCACTGTAAAGCTATTTTTAAGCCAAAGTGGAAGATAAAATTGTAAGATAAATACTAAAATGAAAAGAAGGGAGATCTAGAAATCTCTTAAGAAAATCAATTGTTAAGACCCTTCCTTGTAGTACTGACAAGTAAACTGTTCTTAATAAGTTTGCCAAAATACTCATAGGCTTTCACTCATGTAAACAGAGCCTTTCCACAGTTTAAATTGAAAAGTACACAGGCATACTCAGGCATATTTCACCCTTCTTTCCACATTCATCGCTGCTTTTGTAGCTCAAACACAGTGTGGGTGCCCAATGGATCTATTAGAGGTGAAACCACAAATCCAAATTCCAGTAAAGGCACTGAAGCCGAGCAAAATTTGTCATTGTAGAAATTTTGACTGGGTCATTATGAAATCCAAGCATATTATGCACAACTCCTTTGACCTCTCCAGAGTTTCTTCAGTTTCACCCTTGTTGGAGCAGAAGTAAAGATTTTCCTTTTTATTTCCTCTTTCCAGTTATTTATGCTCCATTGTCTACTTTGGCAAAACAGTACTTCCCAAAGAAGAATTCTCCTTTGCATTTCTTTCCATTCTTCAACTGCACAGAATAGAACACCTTCTGAAGAGCTTACATCCTTGCACTGGATGTAGTAGAATGGTCTCAACAGATCTGCACAGACGGAGAAAACTCATTTCTGAGAGCAAAGCTTACTTTCTTTCTTTCTCTTTCTTTCTCTTTTTCTTTCTTCCTTTCTTGCTTCCTTTCCTTCTTTCTTCCTTTCTTTCCCCTAGGATGCTGAATGCACTTTATGTTTTATTTTGAAATTATGAAATCAGGAGAGAAGCAATCCAAATAATCTGTGGAAGTCACTCAACAAAAGAGAGAGGAATCAACTAATTATCTCAAGACCTCCCCTCTGTTTTAATCTTATATATGTAGAGATAAGAATAGTATCTATTATTAAGAATTTTGTGATGCAAAATGAATATATCAAAATCTCAAATACATGTAGCAATGAGAAAAATCTGGGATGTAAATTCCAGTGACTGATTTACATTCAATAGACTCCTTTACCATTTGCTTCTCAGATTTCATTTAGCCTCTTTCCTATAACTTCTACCACCTGAAGTTTTCTTTCATTTCTTTATAAGTAGAGTCACTTGAGGTGAACCAGGCCATTACCAAACACTCCTACCCAGGGGCCAGTGTAGTGCAGCATTTCCTTGGGAAGACTGCTGAGACGATTCAGGCTCTGGGAGTCACATCAGGGATCAGCTTGGGCACTCACTTCTATCTCTGTGCTGGGCTCAGTCAGCAGAGATGCTGGCATCCTGTTAAGGGCACAGATTGTTGTTTTCCTGTGGCTTTTCCCCTGTGCAGCCCAGACATGATGGGAATTGCATGAAGGCTGCTGCCCCAGCTGCAGGAGGTGGGCTGAACTAGCACTCAAAAGTTACACACTCAAGTCACTTAATCATGCTGACTAGTGGAAGGGTCAGACAATAATCTGACCTTTAAGGAGCAGCTATCAAAAGAAGGAGGTCAAAATCATCCATTTCCAGAAACAGTGGTAGTAGTATACAAAAGGTGTTCAGTTGGACTGTACAGTGGACTGTATCCTTAAGTTCTTCCAACATACAGACCAGAGGTTGCTACCACTGGCAGAATCCCCTCTCAGTCCCACCTTCACAGAATCCCACAACTAGACTAATATTTTTCATGAAGAGTACTATTTATGGAAGATAGTTAATAAACTTATTTTATGAATTAATGTCCTTTTCCTGGGAGAGGCAAGCTTAAGTTACAAACCTTATATGCCATGTTGCACAGAAAATCACAGGTGTTCCAGAAACAGAAGAGCTCTATCCATGTCATAGGCCACGGAGCAGTGTGGTGAGATCTGTTTGGGGATCTTGTGAGAGGACAGACAACCAATCAGTGCTAGTTCCTCTCCTCCAACCTCACCTAACACGGATGAGTAATAGCCATCTATTACTGGTGTCATGGAGATGGCACAAAGCAGCTGCTTGAAGACTGAAACAAGGTAATGGCTTTGTTGCATGCCAGAGATGCTACTCAGCTCTGCAATACAGCAGGGTTTCAGGAAGAACTCTAACTCCAAAGACCACAGAATTGGCTTTTCAAAGTCATGATTCATGCACATTTACTAGGAAAAGTAGGACACAACACATGCTCCTATTCTAAAGGACTTCGGTGCCAAGGCACAGTGATCTCTGACCTTTCTCAAATTGTATATTAACTATTGGTTTTTGTTTTCCTTGATGTTCCTTTAGGTCATGCAAGGGATGCAAGAATCTAGTCTGAAGAATAAGAATTTAATGGCAGTAGCAAGCAGATGTAGATAATGAAACTCTGTGACAGGGCTACTATTTTCAGAACTGTCTTCTGAAAACATTTTTTTAATTTCAAACACATATACTTAAATATATATACACACATGCACAGACGGGGAAAGCAAGCTATCCAAACTTTAATGAAATTTGGCTATTTCTCTTCAGGCTAAAGAAGAAAAAGATTTTTTTTCTTTGTGTTTAGATATTTATCTGAGCCTTAGAGAGAGAGAGGATAAACAGGAGTTTCACAGAGTTTGTGGTCCCAACTTCCTTAAAAATATTCAATCAACCCACTAAAGTCATTGCATTTTCTGAGTCTATTTTTAATTTGTTAAGGTTGGGAATACAGGCTTTTTTGAAAGAAAGTCCTTTTTCCTCTGTGAAGTGAGTTTCCCCGGATGTCTTTTAATGTCCTATGATTAGGTAGATGCACTACAGGGATAACACATACGACAGAAGAGAGGGTGACATTAAGCTGCCTTATTTTCTCCATATCAAATAAACATGATTATTATATAAAGTTGATTAGGACACTTTCAGTGATTGATCGGTACTCCTTTTTAGGATTTCAACAGAGTGTGCTCAGATCACATAAATAATGTTTTATTTTTAAATCTAAGTTATTTTCCAGCTGCATTGTTATGTGCTTGTCACAGTTTAAACATCTTATTTAGAGAGCTGAAGAGGATAGCTCACCACATAGGTAGTTTTGTGTTTATTTTGTTTTCCTGTCATAGATTATTCCATTGTGTAACACACCTACTTTCTGGAAAACTTTACTACAGTTCACACAGTCCTAACCACAGATTTCTGCAAAAAAATTATGATCCTTTTCACACTAATGAGTAAGTATTAATTTCATGCTCCTTTTTAGAATTTATTAATGTTGCTCTTGCATGTAATTTTTAATTTAGAATTTATCTTGTGCATATATATAAATATTTTGTGAGCTTAAGACCAAATTCTATCCTTATCTGTAAAAATGAAAAAAATGTTGGAGAACGCAAAATAGTTCCTACTGACAAAGAATTTTGAAATAAGCTCCAGCTTTGTGTATTGACTTTAAGTCATGAACAATAGTAAGAGTAAGATAATTCAGCTTTTACAACCAGTACAGAAAGCTGAATCTGTCTCATTTTCAGCATTAGGCAATACATGAAACCCACCTGGGGATCCTGGGAAAGCCCATTCAACACTCATTTTCAGCTTTGTTTTGTTTTTCTCCTCCCACTTCCCAGCCTACACGAACACTGAAGGACACACAATCCGTCTTGTTTTCCCACCTGTAACGAAGTACACTGGGGCAAAAACCCTGCTAGAACTAGGTTACAAATGGTCTCTTAACCCATTACAGCTGCACCAGACATATAAATTGGCTGCATGTGTTGTGTTCTTTCACTTTAAATACACTCTACCTTTAGAAGTTATTCTTTAAGCTATCTTCTGTTGCCATAGGCACACTAGGTTGAACAGATCTAGTTAAACACAAACAAGACAAAAATAAAACGTGTGAACCTGTGCCTTGAGAAAAAGACACCCTGCCTTTTCCAAGGATTCCACAGAATGAGCATTTTTGACAATATTTATATATGCTGGGTTTTCAACTCTACCTTGGACCTCCAGCGTACAACGATTCTACACATACACACCCACACTGTACACACATTGGCATATGGTATTTACAGTACACCTTCCATATTATCATATAACTTTCTTATTTCCCACTATGAAACACAGAGAAAATTTATGCTGTGTTGCATACAGTATGCTGTGTTCAAGTGAACTTTACTACATACAAAGTTTCAAGAGCAGGTCTGTGCAAATCATTAACTTTTCAAAAGGCACCAGTTCCCTTCTGTCACTAATGACATGCGTAACAGTTTAATGTAATGCTACTTTTAATTATCAGAGCCCTTTCTTTTAAATATCAAATTTCCCCCTCTAAATTGTCCTGAGTTCTCTTTACAGTCTCATCTGTCACTGTAAATGTCATCACTTTATTCCTTCTTTGGATGCAGTGACAGGCCCACTCTTATCCCCAGCTTTATCTCTTTTTCTATCCTTTATTGTACTACAAAGATCCCTCTTTCATAGTTTACAGCTGTATCCGCTTTCCACACGTGGCAAATGATTGCCTCGGTAAAGGTATTTTCTGTTTCAATCTTGCATTTTCCCAAGGGAGAACAAAAGGGACAAGCTTTCTGGAGTTGGTTTCACTGAGAAAATTGTTTAGAATTGCCTCATTCCTCAACAGATTAACGAATGCATACAATCCCGGCTTAAGTGCTATTGTACAGCACAATTTGTCCATTATACTTTGTCCCTTCCATTTATAAAACCCCCTCACCAATTAAAGTAATACAGCCTTCCAATACCTGCTCCCAATTAAATCTGAGCTGTATTACCTGCCTTGATGCAGCTGGTCACAGATTCCTACCACTTACTAGCATTCATTAGCCCAATTCATTATACGGGGGCTGGTGGCAGGAATTCAAGCTACCGGCTTTATTCAGGGGCCATCAAAATTATCAGCTTTCAGCACAAGGCCACAATAAGAACAGGATTAAGTGAAGGGAGAGAGAATTCATACAGTAGCGAAATGTCATTGTTTCTACTTTGCTCATGTCTCTTCTAGATCAGTGCATCAGGAGCATCTACTGGGTGTACAAAAGAAGACAGCTGGTCACAACTGGAAGAAAGCCTTTTGCTCATTTGCTTTCAGTATAGCTCCTAATTTTGTTTTCCTGTGCCTCTTGCCTCCCAGCCTCCTTGCTCCAAAAGATAGCCTGTTGTCTGATCTGGACCCTACTTACAGATGTGATCATTAACCACTTAAGGTCTGCTGTGCAGACTGGCTCAGTATAGTTAAAAGACAATCTTTCACTTACTGAGATGAAAAAACCTAATTTTTCTGGCAAGACGAAAAATTACTGAATTGCTGATGTTTCACTGCCCAGTGTAGCGGGGCTTTTCCAGGCCCTCCCAAGATGCTCTGCTAGGTGACAGTGTGCAGTGTGGCACGTTGTGTAGCGGGAAAAGCCATCTGCTGCTCTGAAGTGGTTTAAGTGTCAATGCCCACTCCGTAACTGAGCTTCCAAATTTTACTGGATGGTGGTGACAGTAAGACAACCAGCCACATCATAAGCTTTGAGGCTGTCACAAGAAAAGGAATTGGGGCAGAGGAAAGGTGAGATTTACTCTTGCCTGGTACTTGGAGGTGGCACAAAGCTGTCACGCTCCAGCTCTGCCCACTCCAAAGAAGACTGTGACCATGTCATGGCTTGCTGCTGGCCTGTCTGAGGATGGTGCAAGCAGGGCGATTAAAAAGAGAGGACAAACAATAATATTACCGGTGAATGCACTGAAAGGAGAGGCTTGAAAAACTCAATCTAGACAATTTTGGACCAATTTTAAGCTAATTCTTTACTGCAAACACTCATCTCTTATCAAGGATCAGCAACATATGCACATCCATAGCATTTTTTAAGGTGGTGGAGGATGTATATTAGTGTTTTCCTCTCAATTAACTTCTAGGCAATTTTCCCAGCTAAATACATAACATCTTTGGCAACATGCCAACCAAAACCTTAAGACCCAACACTAAATTCTGTACTTATACAGGCAGCTTAGATTTTCATGTGGTGAACTGGAAGAATGCCAGCAGCTCCCACCATAAACCTAGCAGTAGGAGCATTATATATTTTTTTATCAGAAAACTCTACTTTACTTTTCTAAGACCACTTGAAAACTGCACCATTTTAATGTTCCTTTAGCACAAAATAAAAGAAAGATTTAACCTGCTATTAAATTAACCCAATTAGCCATTTATTTCATGTAACCTTGCACTTCTGATGGCATTAAATCAAACACACCAACATGTGGATTTTTTTCCTTTTTTTTTTTTTTTGTAAGTTATGGTAATTACACACTGCCTGCTAGACAATAAATTTCTCGCTAGCCTTTTGCCCTGTTCCTTCCCTCTGGAAGAGGATTATTAGAACAGAAGCATTTCAAGACCCCTCCTCATATACCTTGTATAATGCTGTATTGGAACAAGATGGAATATCTATGCACCTTAAGGCATAAAATAAAATAATCAAAAAAAAAAAAAAAAAGGAGAAAAATCGAGGGTTAAAAAAAGGGAAAAGGCAAAAAGAAAAAATGAAAAGGGGAAAAAAAGAAGGTAAAATATTTACAAAAGGCCGGCTTCCCGCATGATAAACTGAAGTGCAGGTGAGTGTAGCTTCTACATGTTGTCCCTGTCATTTGACTCAGATCATGTACCAGAGGCCACTGTTAGCTGGATGCTGTTTTTCTCCAATATCAATTTTTTGGGGGGAGTGGGGAGAAAGAAAATCCAGTTCAAGTAAAAACTGGCAATAATCCATAATCAGAGTGCCCAAATCTGTCTCTGACACATTCACATAGAGAGAAGCTACAAACAACCACGTGTGGCACAACTGCCACCAAAGACGGTGGGGTTTTTCCTGATGTTCTGACCCTCCTTTGCCTTCCAGGCAATGCCTTTTGTGGCCAGGTAACCCAGTGCTTGCCAATAGTCTCCTTCATTTGCTGGTGCCATTTTGTCCCATTTTCAGGCTGTGAGCGAAGCAGTTTATCCCAGGGCAGATGAGGGACTGCAGCCACCCGCAGCGTGCCCCAGGCTCCTGCTGGCAGCACCGCGCCCGGGGTGTGCTCAGTGACCCAGGAGAGGGATCAGGGGCAGCTCCTCCACCTTGAAGCAGCATTCCCATTGCACACCGTGCCTGTGTGCAGCTCTGGCAGGAAACTGTCAGCAGCATATTGGGTATCCTCACAAAGCAAGGAGAGTGCCCTCCTTGGTTGTGTTTAGATGTCTTCTTTGGGGCTTACTTTCTAAGATGGCTCTGACTTCTGACCCTGCTGCAGATGGCGTAACTGTTGCCTTGGCAGGCTGCCACTCACATCCGGTTTCCAGTCTCACGTTCTCTTTCCTTTACAACGTGGGTAACCCTGCTCCCGGCTTTCAATTTCTCCTCCTTTCCCCCCTCCCTCCCCCCTTCCCCCCCTTCGTTTCTAGTTCCCCTGGCAGGCACAGCTCCTTGGCTCCAGAAGCTTGTTAGGTATTTGTCATCAAAGATTTTATTCTTCCTTCCATAAAGTTCACCCACGATGACAAAACTAATGAATGACTCTAAGAAGCATCATGATATTCTAGCTAAAGGAAGCCAAAAGAATGGCTGAAGTGTCTTTCCTTTTTTTTTTTCTTGGCTGTCAATGTTTTAATTTCTCAATTAACTTCACTTGCAAGCCTAGTAAGCATTGACAATCTTTTGAATCTTATGTGGGTTTTTAAATATGAAGAGCTTTGTTATCTTCACAGACTTTTAAAGATAGATTGATAAACTGTAAATAGTACAAATTTGATATGGCATCTTGAATTGATATATCTAGAAGACTTTCTGAAATAAATTACTTTCAACCCTTTATCTGTTATTAACTCTTCGGGAATCACACGGTATTCAGCAATGTGAAATATGAACAGCTCTGAATCTGAAATAATCTGAAAATACATAGTCATTACTGTTTAATTCAAATTCAGTACTGGAGAAGTTCAATGCTTTTAATTTTGTTTCTTCTCTGTGATGAAACTTTTGCACCTCAATTCCTTACTTCACCTTTAAAAAATCCTTGCCTCTCTAAAACGTCTTCTGCAGTTCTGGATTTACATTTCTTCATATTCAAATGTAAAGATTTAAAATTTTAGTTTATGTAATACTTAAAAATCACAGTTTTGGTGCAGAATTGCACTGTGCTCTACATAAACATGCTCAGTTTTGGACTGCCAAGAACCAGGCCAGGATTCCTGTTTTCTGGTTTCATTATAAAGCAGGCTGAAGCAAGGAGGGAAGGGAATGGACATGTCCCAGGTTGACACACCTTATGATGATGGAGGAGTTAATAGGAAGCCATGGAGAAAAGTGTCGTTCAGTCTGACCCACAAATTCTGGCATAAAAGGGGATGTGTTTACACATGTGTTCTGCTGCTCTGAGATGCACTGCTACAGACCATACTGTTTCTACCTTTCTTTGGATTTTCATTTAATCCTGACAAAACAAGGCTTGGAGTATTCAAGAAAAGGTAGTTCTTGAGATGAGAACAGGATTTCCTCAAAGGAAAATAAAAAACTTCATTGTGGATTAACCTTGTCCCTAATTCCTATTACCTGGAATGTTTGATGCTGTCATGTGGTCTGATTCTCTAGCAACTAATGGTTCCCAAGTAATTAAAAACATTACCATCTTTTAGCTAAACAGATTTCTTAGTTTAGCCCAAGCTAACTGCTCTGCCTCTCTGGGATCATCTTTTCCAGACACTGGGTTCTTCTGGTGAGAATGAAGGCAATACCAAATACATTTGTGTCAGCTTCATCTTTACAGCACATAGATCTGTGCTCTGATTGCTTCTTTTTAGATTACTCCTAGGCAAAGCACTGGGTGAATAATCCACCTTATTTATTTACAATATGAGGTTTACTTATGCAAAAGGAAAAAAAAAAAGAGAAAGAAGGATATACACTTTCAGGATTCCTCTTTGCAAGAATATTCTTCCATTTATCTGCATTGCCAGGGCTGTTCACTGTGGTGAAAACAAACTTTGAGACACCTTTCCAACCTCCCTGAATAACAATCTCAGATGTTATGGTACTGTCACTTTTTGGGTTTGAATTTTTCTCCTCATGTTGAGCAAGTCTTTCCTTATGTTTGCAGGTACACAGTAGATTCTTCTGACATCTGTACTGCCTCCTGGCTGGGACGTGTTATATTTCCAAAGACATTGGATTTTCAGATATTTGTAGGATAACAGCTGATTTTCTTACATGCTGTTGTTGCCCATTGGAGGTAGTTCAGCTTGCAGACTGTGATCTCTTGGGGATTTTTTGCCTTAGCCAGACAGGAGTGCACTTGCTGTCCGTATTTCATATAAAGCATTCAGTTGTGTGTTCAGCTACCATACCACAAATTATTGGAACTTCACTTTGATGTTTCAAACATTTCCATAAAAATTTTCAGTTATGTGTAGATACTGCCTTAGAATGATTTTGGTCTTCTTCCATTCATCCAGAAAAGTGGCTATGCTTAGCAACTGCACAAGGGAAGAGACTATGCTGCTGGTAGAACTGATGCCATCTTTCTGCCCTTCAGTCTGTACTCAGACTGAGCAAGGGTTTCCACAGGTATGATTAGATGCTCTGAAAAGCTGAAGTAAATATTTTTACTGTCCTCATTTTTCTTGGCTAATTTCTCCTTGAGCTTTTGCTGTTGTCCTTTGGGCTATCAATTTAAGACAATGAGCAAAATAGACTAATAAGTTTCCATTATTCACTCTGGAAGTATTTATTCTTTTTTTTTTTTCTCCGTCACACTACTCTGTTAACTTTGTGTTTTTGTTTAATATAGTCTGTATCAAAAACAAAGGCAAAGTTGTTATGCTTGTAATAGGCACACCAACCTTAGTATGGCTTTTGAAATCTTCTGTACTTTCACTATTGTAGTGGTTTGATCTTAGGTATTCTTAGGTTTTTGTTTCTAACAAAGTTGCTTGAAATTTTGTTTTTGGTAGCATTTACTTTAATTTATACACAACATTTTGAAGTACGTTCTGTGAAACTACATGAAGAAAAAAGCATGCTCCACGATTTTCTTCTGTGGCTTCTCTTCATCTTCCACTTGCATGTCTCTGTGGTTTTATGATCATGTAAGATGTTGTGATGGTGCAGAAGTTGGAACCTTGTCCTGAATGCTCTCTAGGCTTTTGTAATGTTCTACAGGTCTTGCTATTCCATCACATACACAGATAAAATTTGATTAAATTGCCAACTTTCAATGACAATGACAAACCTGTTTTTTTGTTTAATTTAAGAATAAATAATTCTCTATTGACACCAATGATCTCCACCTGTACATACAAAATTGGTCAAACTGGTCAGATCAGTGGTCTAGTTCCCATCTCCAACTGTGCACAACAGCAGACACAGAGAACAACATAAGAACTGGGAAACAGCTGTGATACTTCCCAGCTCCCAGCATTGGGACTTATTAAGCCTTGGATGGCAGCTTTGGGCTTTATAGTCCTTGATGGATTTTTCTTTCAAGAAGAGGGAGCAATTAAAGCATTTCACACTGGTAACATCTCATGGCAAAAATTCTACAACTTAACTATGTTTGCTTTTACAACTCTGACCACAATTCACCCTTTCACATAATTCTTTGACACTGTGTGTGTTCCAATACTTGTATGGATTTGCTGCATTTTAAAATTTGTATTTCATGTCCTTTTTTATCTGATGAAACACCATCTTCAGAAAGGAGTGTTGAAAATAGCTAAATTGCTGAACTTTTCTCCAGACTCACCATAAACAGTAAATAAATTTTCTTTGTGGAATCCAAGGTTGTGGAGGTTTTTTTGTTTTATTTTTGCAAGGATCGATGCATGTTTTGCCTTTTGTATTTTTTTATGGGATTTGCTAAGATGTGCTCCTTCATTGTTTCCTTCCTCCACTAGAAGACTGTGAGCTTCAATAGTGTGTTCTCTTTCTCTCTAGACTTTTGAGGACGTTGTCACATACAGAGTGATTTGCATTGACAGAAAAGTCTTGAATCTGCAACAATCTCATAGATACTACATGACTAGTTCCAAAAGATCTTTTCTGATTTTTCTCCAAGGTACAATGCCTTTCTGTAATTCTAATGTCAAGCCTCCATATTGGTTTGAAAATAGAATTAACTTTTTGATCATTTTTATTTTCTTTTCATTTAACATTTCATTCATGCACTGGGTATAACATGCTGTCTACATCCTGCCATTCTTATGGATGTGGACAATATTTCTGCTGAGCAAAGAGGTAGACATTTTCTATAATTTTTGTTCTGGGTTGTCACTCATTCGGTCACAGTGTCAGCTGTAAATGTTAGTATTATTTCTTCCAGAAACTGTATCCAGGAACATATTAATTATCAAAACTGTAGAACCAAGGTATTTAAGCTTGCTTCATCATTTTCCCTTTTCTTATTCTGTTTTGTAATCAAACAGTATCATTGTTGCTGAAACTCTCTCCTTGTAGGTGTTCTCCAACTGTATTACTCCCACTGCTTCGCTGTTTGTCTATGTAATGTACACAAACATAACGTCTGGTGTAATTATCTTCCTCAGGCATGGGCGTTTCTTTTCCCTTGCATGGTGCAATCCACTACTATTGCAAATGTGCATCGATGGATTTCTGTCACTCTTTTCAACAGAAATACTGCACAAAAAGGGGCATTCCTCTCCTCACTATGAATTCCTTTTTGGTGAAAGTATGTATTTTATCACAGCCTGACATTTGCATACTGGTACTTTTAAAAAATGTCATATCAATTTAGATATCTGGATAAGTCAAATAATTTGAGTATCCTATTGAATTATTTTTCTAGTGCTTGTAATTGTCTTTCAATTACTTTTGATTTCAATCCTGTACAGTACAAAACTTATACATTTCCATATTTTAAAAGATATGGGGTTTATTTCAATCTAGTGAGTCAAACCTTTCTTAGTTATTTTAGTGGAACATTTTTCTAAACTCTCTTTTTAATTTTTTTTTTTTTTTTAAGTAGGAAA
>VZTE01004537.1:389361-437872 GCA_013397775.1 Eulacestoma nigropectus
AATGTTTCACCTTTTATTTTTCAAGGCAAACAATCTCAAATAGTTTCAACAACCTCTCTGGATCTTCTCCCTCTTCTTTACTGAACTTAAAACCAGCAACCCATGCACTGTAGATACTGCTGCCATTTTGCATGGTATATAATAGCAAATGAATAGCTATTTAGATTTTCAGATTTCTTATTAAGAAGATATGATAAAGATATAATCTCATTTAATTCTTTCTGTCCTTAGTCCTATCTTCTGATTAGTTTCAGTAAGCCACGCTTTATTTCTAACACCGTGACTTTTTTTTCTTTTGTATAATGCTCACATAAATGTGGAATACATAGAGAAGAGCATGCTAAAAAAATTTAGTACAAAAATTTTAAGTACACATTCCGTCCCACCAGCACAGCTGAATTCAGCACAATGGGGAGAGGAGAAAGTAAGATTGCTCCATGAAGAAGAGTCCTCATGTCAGCCTTTGGCATCTCTTACCAGAGACATCACTGGTTATGGAAAAACTGCATTAACACTGTCCTGGATTTGTTATTTATTCCAGTGGTTTCACAGAGACCAGATGTCTCTATATGCAACAGAGTAGATGGTGAGAAAATACTTTCTGGAACCCAGTCCAGAAGAATAGATGGATCTAAACCACTGTATCTCTCTTGAGGGGCCTTTTTGAATATATGTATACTAATATAAATGTACATGTATATGTATACATACATACATATATATATACATATATATATTGCTTACTTGTGTATATACATACACAGAGACAGCATGAGAGAACTTCTACAAAACTTCATCAGCCAGAGCTAGTGGATATTATTTCACAGATGGTTGGAAGAACCAAGAATTCTCTTTGTGCAAGGACTTCCGTCACTTCCCAAAGGAGCTATACAGTATAATCAGTTTGATATACACGTGCAGTCATTTAGATTCACACATTTTATGCAACTTTGACTCACACTTCCTTTCTCCTATTCTCCATTTTGACAATTAATGTGTTTTGTTACTGAAGCAGCTAAAACATGCGGGATCATTTTTCTCCTATGACACTCAGTTCATCATCAGTTTCAGAGATGTTGTCCTCTGACAACACATAAAACAAGGGTGGGCTTTATTTAGGCATTTTGGAGTCAGTTTTTGCTTTTTATTTTCTAATTTTCCATTTCTATTTAGACCTTTAAGTAAAAAATAGGTACAAGACAGAACTGTCACTACTATTATTTCTACTTCAGGGCTGGATTTCTTCAGCAACTGCTGCAAAATCTGTAAGTTTCTCTGCTGGCTAGCCAGGAGTTTTCAGAAACTCATTACTTTCCATCATCCCTTACTTACAAGGTTTTTACCTTACTTAGATTCACTCTCTTAAATCGACATTGAAACTGCTGAGGCTCAGATGTATGCTTTGTATTTTTCTTAAGATGTGTCCAAATGAAGACCTGATTAATGGCATTTTGCATCTTGCATACACACCAAATGATATGGAGTGTGACCTAGTATCCTCAAAAAGCTACATCTCTTGGCCATCCAATAGAATGCATGATGTGTGATCGTAGCTACAGGGACCTGCACATCAGCTTGTTTGGCTTCAGGACTTGTAGACACGTAAGATATGAAATGCACCTTTTGATCTCTGCTGCAGGAATTGCAGGAGACCAGTTTTAACTAGACCTATAATAGGTCAAAACGATCAAAAGGGTGGAAGAAATGTTAACTAATAAAAGACTGACCCACTGCTCAAGGCAGGTAGCACTACATGTCAAGACTGAGTAGAAGATAGGTGTTAAAAGACCTCAGTTTCCTGACATAGGTAGTTTTGATCTCCCACAGGTGTCATGATTTTAATCTCTGTAGGATGCCCATTCATCATTGTTCTATTTGTCACCACTGAAGATCAATGGACACATTAGTTTTAGGCCAAACACAGCATATGCAGTAGCATACTGAAAAAATAGCATATGAAGAATGCAGAAGGGAAAAAGCAGGGGATATTCATACTTGTTAGTATTGAATGCTTAACTTAGGAGCCAATTTTTCTAATCACTCAGCGCGGAAGGACAGATTACCCTGGAGCAAAAACTCTTACAAAAGAGATGTCCAGAGAAAAGCCTTATAGTGCTACAGAGAACGTGGCAAATTACTCTAAACTCCCGTTGCTACTATCTGCCCCTAACCACATGGTGGGGGCAACAAGAAGTAACAGCCAGTAGTACACACTCAGTTTCAAATATTCAGCATCACAGCTTCAAAAAATAGCTAAAAAGACTCAAGCACACATATAGCATTAAGAAAAAGGAGACTCCAAGGCCCCTTCCTTAATCTCTCGCTATAAATCCTGTTGCATATATTTTATTTGGCAGCAAGCTATTTCAATATATAACACTGACATTTTTCAAGCAAGTCAGCTCTGGTTTTGAAATCTGAAAGTTTTCAAGGATGGTGGTATCTTCACCTTAATTCTTTACTTCTGATTCACTTCTATGATAATGTGTGTTATTTTCCTTATTTTTGATGCTTCTGTAAGTGAAACAGACACAGCTTCATATTAAGTCACAAAATACCTTAAGCACTTATTGATATAAAATCAATGATTAACAAAACCTTTGCACACTGCTGATGCCTTTAATAATTATCTCACAAGTCTGGACCCAGGTGTCATGATAATTACAACCAATAATGGCTCTAATACCTTTTGAATTGATTACCATGGATCTGTTCATACTTGCCAAGACAGAAATAAGCCAAAGACTGTTGCAGTTATTTTGATTTATACCTGAAAGATTTTCAGCTTTTAGAAAGACTCTCTAAATTAGAAGCAAGTCTAATTGTGTGCATTTTTGCCTAGGCTTTCTAAAAGAGACATGAATAGTGCATGGCATACACAATATTTTTAAAAAATAAATAGAAATAGCTAATACAATTTTACAGAATGAATGGTAAAAACAAGAATAAGCTGTGAACAGCAGCACCACTTAGGCTAAAAGCAAAATAAAATTCAAGCATAGAAATTAATTATAAAAAGTAAAAATTACATTTTCTCCCTTTGAGCCAAGTTGCATAGGATTTGTCCTTGGAAACAAGCATACTGTGTACTGTGCAGTGAAGGAGGCTGAAAGGGTATCACATTTCGTAGTGTCTTATTTGCTAGTACAGAATGAAGGAACAGGGGACCTTTTGCTATATAAGTGATTTCAGTCATTTATTCCTCTGCAATGTTTTTGAAGGTTAGCAGTATTCAAATAATATTTCAAGTCTTATTATTTCACAAAGCTCTTATGATTATTATACCCTCAGTTCAGCTGATATGGTAACACATGGATGATTTACCATGTGAGGAAAAAGCACGTGCACTATGTACCTTAGAAGATGTGGGCTATAACATCCAGCTGAAATATTTGTATTTCAAGAATTACAATGTTCACATTCCAGGTATCAATAATAAAAATGCCCAACATGTTAATCAGGACTTCCCAACTTTACTTTTAAACATCTAATGAGGTTGCAGAAATATATATATATATATATATAAAACATTAATTCATCAATGTAATAGGGAAACCAAGCCATTAAAGCCTACTTTTATCTCATCTAAATTTAAAAACCATTTTGGGGTGTCTAACTTCAGATTTACAACAGTCGGTGAAGAGAGAGAGATTGGGACACCCAAGAGCAATTCTGCCATGAAGGAATGTGACATTTAGCTTCTCACCAACCTCTGAGGAGGAACTGTGAGGTGTTACCTAACACTAGATAGACATTGTTCACATTTTGACCCAAAGCTTTGAATTTACTGATGCGTACAGGCAACCAGTGGCCCATGCCACTTCTGATTTGCTACCTAAACCCACAGTTCAGCAGGCCTAATGATGGTCCTTGGTGAAAAGCATTAGAAAAAGCTGACTTTAGAGCCACTAGGAGAATTAAAACTTCAGGACTCATTCCCAGTTGCTAGTAGAGTAATTAATAGATTACTGAAATAAACACAGTTCAAGTATTATAATTATAACTGTAATACTTTCAGGGTATTCACACAGTACAAAGGCACAGGCCTCATGATTCATTCAGTTTCTTCAGGTATCAGTGAACCACACAGAAGATGCCACCAGAACAAACAATTAACAGACAGATACTTCATCCTTTGTCATGACTGTAAGGCAATGATCATGTCCAAAGGCTGTCTTCAGAAGAGTTACTTTACTGGGTATCAATACAGGTTGATATGGTTGCCTAAAAGTATCAAGTGCCATTTGACATTGTGTCCTGCCTGGCCATAACTGCTGTTCCTGAAGAGCGTCGTGAAGGTGTGGGTCTCACACAGATCCTGTGCACCATCTGCGTGCCCCAGGAGAATATCTTAGAGTAACTCAAAACAACAATAAATGCCTATATTTAGGCAAAAGATTGTGCATAACTCTACTGCAAGCCAACAGAATCACTGAACAAACAAATTAGCTACCTTATAAGAACAGAAGTAGCAGAATCTGATCCAGACATGTTTTGCTATTTGCACCCCTTGGGATGAATTTGTGCCAAGTACATTTAAAATGCTGTCTATGGACTCTCTTTCCTTCTCTTGAATTAGAGTGACTGTTTATCTGAAAGGAGAAACAGGATAGATATGATCTAATTTACATTTAAAATATACCGGGATTTGTGGTTAAGGGTGTAAAACAATACACATTAAAGGAAATGTCAAAGCCATTCATAAAGTAAGATCTCTTTATAGGTTGCAATATAAGCAGAGATTGTATCAAGTTGTTATTTTTTTCTACATTATGTTTATTGCAAATTTTATAAATTCTCATTTCATATTAATATTCAGTATTTGTACAGTATGTGGACACTATGTAAACATGAATGTTCACATTGTCATGTTGTTATGACAATTTGGTTCATTTTTTATAACTTCCATAAATTATCTATGAAACTGCAAACTAGCTTTATCACTGGCATCATCATTTTCAGAAGCATATTAAATATTTTGTGAAAAGTGTATCAACATAAAGGAACAAAGGGAATAGCTCATTGTATTTGATTATTTTATGATATATTTATATAAATACTTAGTATGGTATGTTTGATGACTGCAATCAGGCACCTGGGACAAGATCAGAAGAAAAAGCTTTACAAGAATTTTGGTTCAATAATGAATTTAAATCACTGGGAATTTGCAAGTGAAAACAATAAGATTGTTATATCTGTGTAATTTCTGGCTTTGGTGTAAGTGCACTGGGACTGGCACCAGCATGCTTCGAACTGCTGCAGTGACCTGGTAGACCTTTTGCTCCTGCAGATTCCTTTTAGTGGTCTAATGTCTCTGGATAGATTTACCCCGTGAGTCAAGGGTTGAGAAAATTCATTCATGTTCACGCTTGTAAGCCCCTGGGACCAAGTACATGTAAAGAAGTGCCTATGACATGGCATTAGACTTTAACAGCAGGAGCATCATCACCTTTCTGGCAATTTCTCTTCAAAGGCAGACAAATATAAAGCACTTACTATCATCTTACATGAAAAGCTTAAAAATGCTACAGAAAAATAGGCTCGACACCAGAGTTTGTCTATAATTGAATGGCAATCTCTCCACACAGCAGAAGTTTCAAAGTAACCAAGCATGCCTGTTGCTTGCCAGCAAGTAGGAAAGCGTGAAGCCATATGAATAATCTGTCCAACCAGTTGAATAAGATTTTATTGTTAAAAGACACCATTTGGCATGAGTACTCACCCACTCGAAAATGTTTCATTTTAGAATTTATGTTTTGTTAATTAAATTAATTAATTTGTTTTACTATGGACTGCTATAGATAGGTTCTATTGGCTTAAAAAATGAAAACACTTCCAGGCTAATTGGCCGGAACCAGTTTATACTGCTTAATTATTAGCTGATAAGAAAATAACCCTCTTCTTTTTAAATATCTCACACCATTTTGAGGAGTTCTGATTCAGTTACACACATACATATTCCTTGGCATATAATAAACAAGCAAGTAAAGTCAAACAATTTTCAACTTTTTTTGTCAATAGTAGTATAACAGAATTCCTACCCCAAGCATTATGCAGAGAAAGAGACGCCAATAAATCTCTTTTGTTTCTGCAGGATAAATGAATGAAACTGTGAGGGGTTTTGGCAAGTTAGCATGATTTTCTAGATATCAGTAATTTTCATTGTAGAAGAAGTTCAAACATCACTGCAAATTATTAGGCACCAAATTAATCTGAAATCAGCAGGAAATTACACAGAATGTCACTGAAGGAAAGGTGAGGCTGTGCCTTAATTTATATTATTGACATATCCTAGTTCCAACTGGGCCTCAAACAAAGCCTTTTAGGATAAACAAATCAGCATTTGCTTTGCTGGAAAACTCTGACTAGCTTTGCTGCCAGTCTACACTTTCCACTGGCCTGTAGCTAGACCAAAATATTTGACAGTATGTGAGGTTCAGACATCACTTCAAAGCTCTGAAAGGTTATGTAGATTTACATGTGTGCTCTTTCTTTTTCCACTCTGATGACAGATTCCAATTTTCCAGCACCAAAACAGAGTGTCTTCAAGATGAAGGTACAGGTCTGGGACATGTGGAAGCACCATGCCAATGCACATTAATTTCACATGACTGAAATCCCCTGTGAAAGTGTAGCCAGTGATTAGCCACTACTGTTGCCTAGACTGTCAGGAAATGTTTTGTCATGATGACAAGGAAAGCACCACCAAGCAGACCTTGTGGAACCAAATTCACAGTAGCAATATGGGACCATCAGTGTTTTTTAAAATCAGTGTTTCTTAAGGGATGTCACCTCATGTTCAGACATGGATTTTGAAAACAACATTGTACCAGGAAATGAGTTATGCAAATGGTTTGAATTATGACAAACAAAGTACAGTCTTATGGCACTTAAGTGATAGTATGGTAAATCACCTTTTACAAAACTATGGTTCTTGTGGAAACCTTTACTGGTGTGCTGTATTGGGTTCACATGGCCAGGTTTTTGTAGCAGAGGCTACAGAGGTGGCTTCTGTGTCCCATGGGAGGGACCCCACACTGCATCAGTAGAAGAACTGTCTGAGTAGAGGCAGGAACAATGTGTGGTGACCTGTCTTTAAACCCCAGCTTCCCATCTCCCTGTACCGCTGAGGGAGAGGAGGTACAGCTTGAAAAGGAGGGAGGGGTGGGAGATGGTATTTTTCAGATTTATTTTACTTTTCATTATCCAGCTTTGATTTTGTTAGTAATAAAATCAATTAATATCCCCAAGTCAAGTCTGTTTTATCTGTTCTTATCTCAATTCATGAACCTCCATTTTATTTTCTCTCCCCGGTCCACTTGTGGAAGGGAGTGGTAGAGCATCTTTGATGGGTTCCTGGCATCCAGCCAGGATCAACCCATTACGCTACGTATGCTACACAAATTGAAATTACCTATGACATAAAAGACTTACTTAATGTGAATAACTAAATATATATAGGTGATATGCTTGGGGTAGAGATGCCATGTGGAGTGACCTTGACAGGCTTGAGAAGTGAGCCAACATAAACCTCAAGGAATTCAACAAAGCTAAGTGCAAAGTTCTGTAACTGAGTTGGAGCAATCACCAGTATCAGTAGAGATGAAAGATGAATACATTTTGAGCAGCCCTGCAAAGAATGGCTGGGGATATTGGTGGATGAAAAACTGGAGCCAGCAATGTAGACTTACAATTAGGAAAGCCAACTGTATCCTGGGCTGCATCTAAAGTGTGACTGGACGGGCAAGGGAGGTGATTCTCTACCTCTACTCTGCCCTCGTCAGACCCTACCTGAAGTACTGTGTCCAGCTCTGGGGTCCTCAGCACAGGGAAGATATGGACCCGTTGGAGCAGGTTTCTTTGAAAACCACAAAGATTTGATGTTTCTACATTAAATTTCCGTCCAATTGCTTGGGTTTTAAAGTATTTGGTCTAAAATTGAATATACACATCATGCAGAAGCCAGATGCATAAATCATGCAAAGCAGGGAAGACCTGATGGTTTTGACCAGCTCTAATTAACGTCTTTCTACTGTTGGTTACCTTATTTTTTTTTCTTGTGAGGAATACAATTCATTATTTTGTTAAAATTAGTCTCCTAGCTCAATGCTCATCTATATTTGCCTGTGATTTATTGTGTTACTAGTTCTACTATACACCTCAAATAAGTAATTTCCTTATGGGTTCTACTAATAATGGTAGAATCAGTTTTTGTTTGTACTGGGCAGGGAGTATAGGGAATGTGTTGGTTTTTATTAATGAACAATGCCAGAATTCCTTTACAAACTCCAGAGAATTTGAGAGCATTATTAGAAACTCATTCACAACCACATATGAATCACTATGGTTTCCCTGAGCAAGAATGCTTTACTCCGAGTAGGCTATTACACATAATAACTGTGCCACTAGCAAACATCACCCTGTTATGTTTTGCTCTTTATCCACATCTGCTTGCCAGACTGTTCAGTAGCTGTTTCTCTCTGTCTCTGCTCAGCTATTCTGACTCCTAAGAATCTTAGGGAACTTAGTCAACCAAAAATTTACATTCTCTCTTGCTAATGCCCAGAATGCTAACACTTTTAATCTGTTTTCAGATTATCAGGTAAAATCAATGAATGACCCCCTATTTGACATCCTTTCCTCAAAAATTTCTGAAAAAAGGAGATATTTATCCTAATTCCAAAATCCAAAGTTCCAGGAAGAAGCATCCTTGTGAGCTCAAGCAGAACATCTTTCTCTACCCAAGAGGAAACAAAAACGACAGACAAAATAATCAGCACAACTATGCAAACTATCCCATATTCATCCATCTATCTATGGGATTAAGTCAGAAACAGCCCTTAGCTCTTGTTACCGATGAAAAATAGAGAAAAATAAGGAAAAGGAATTCTTCTGAAGGTGATTCAGCTCTTAGTCAGGCTGCTTGATTGTTAACAGTCTTTTAGCCTCTCCACTGTTTTTGGGACAGAAAAAAACCAAAAAAAAACCTTAAAGCAACAGTGCTTGCTCTTCATTTAGATATTGCTGTGATGAACCTGCAACTAGGCAGGACAAATCTAGCCCTGAGTGCTGCTGGATGTACAACGCAAGTAGAATAAACAATGAAAGACTTATTTTCCATTAAGAGCTTGACATTTACAAAGTGACTGCGTGACATAT
This sequence comes from Eulacestoma nigropectus, assembly GCA_013397775.1. Taxonomy (NCBI): domain Eukaryota; kingdom Metazoa; phylum Chordata; class Aves; order Passeriformes; genus Eulacestoma; species Eulacestoma nigropectus. The sequence continues at coordinate 398,521 of VZTE01004537.1, forward strand.
CATGTCATGTGTTATGAACTTTTAAAATAAAGATTCAAGCTGAGCACACATTCAGGAATTATATTAAAAGAGGTTTGGGTTTTCTTACATTACTAATTACCCATAAAGAGCCTGGAGGCTAAGTCTTCTTTTTTTTTTCTTTTATCGCATCATTATGACAAAAATATTTTTGCTCAAAATAACAAATAGTATACTGTTATTTTATTGAATTGGGATTAGGTATTTCCACAGCAACTTCGTTCACCCTCTAAGGAAGATCCCAACCTTGCTACTCCTCAAAGGAGCACAAAGTTCTCTCCCACTCCAGTGCTGTGGAAACTAGGAAATGGCTAGTCTCAAGAGAGATGCAAATTATTCCTCCCTTCTAGAGTTCACTTATGTGTCCCACTGAAGTGTAATAATAATTGAAATTATATAATTCCATTGAATTCCTCTACTGACTCAATTTTTTTCACCTTGTTCTGAATTTGCCAGGATTTTCTTTTAATGTATGATACAGGACCTATTTTCTTTTGCAAAATATGTTTGGAGTTTTATTAATGATTTTGCTAACAAAATTCCTTTTAAATGCTAGACAGGCAAGTGCTTGCTTTTAGAACAAAGCCTTATGGCAATGTCAGACCTATAGGTAGAGTCCTGACTAAAGGAAAATAAAGATTGAATGGGAAGTACTCTGTGATCTGGATTGAAAACTTGAAAGTAGTATGACTTAGAGAGGATCACTGTGTCAGGATTCACGCCAACCAGCTCCTCTTGTCCTGAGAAGTAAAAATTTGCTACTGGGTCATGTCAGTCATCATTTACAGAACTAACAGTGATACCCACGAAGATTTGTGAGAGCAAAAGTAGATGATTTTGACATTTAGGTCCTTTCCCTTTCCTACTACTCTCATTTCCAGGTATGGACTTTTCACCTCTGTCACACTACCTTGCAAAAGCACACACACCTCACATAGCAGAAACTCACTTACAAAATACTAATTCAGTCCTGCAGATCTCTGTGCCTCCAATGAAGCAGCCTCACTGTAGCAGTGTAAAGCCACAATGAGTCTAGGTGGCCTTATATCAGCCATGGCATTGTGCAAGGATGAGAAGAGACCAAAGGCTGCCCTATGCTATACATGGATGACGCCAGACACCTCCAGCGGACTCATGGCAGGACCCAGCAGCCAGCCTATGGGAAGACATATTAAATAAATGAAAAAAATTATGGACAGGCAGAGGAGAGAAAAAAAAAAACAACCCAAGGGAGAGAAACAGCAGAGAGAACACCAAGGTCAGAGCAGGAGGCAGAGGAGGTTCTCAAGTTGAGAGACAGTGGATATTTCGTGAAGGACAAGAAGGTCCATGGAGAATCCATGGTGGATTAGAGAAAAAGTATGAAGAGGAAGGAGCAGCAGAAACAAACCTACAGGTACAGACCATAGCCTTCATTCTCCATTTCCCATTCTACCACATCATATGAGTAAATGAGATGGGAGTAGAGGAGTGAGGTTGAGCCTGGGAAATGGAGGAGAAAAGTTATTGCTGTAATATTTGTCATTTTATTTTGTTTGTTTCTCATTATCCAAATCAATTTTAATTTCAATAAATTAATTGTTCTCAAGATAAGTTTGCTTTGTCCACCATAGTAATTGGCAAGCAATCTCCCTATCTTACCTCTGTCCACAAACATTCTTCTACCTGGTTTTCTTTTTAGCTTCTCTCATCCTACTGAGGCAGGGGAAATGGGTGAGAGTTTGAGTGGGAATTTGGCTGTTACCAATGGTTAACCCACTGCTGAAATCAAAATGTTTTTCAAGTACAAGATCTGCTTTATCAAGGTGTGTAAAATCATCTGGAATATGAGGTGTGTAGGGTGAGCTGTTAAAGGTAATTTTTCCTCCATATAGTTATGGAGAAAAAGATTTTGTCCTGATAAAATAAAATCTCAGTTGATGAATTTACAAGTGATTTCAACCTTCTTCTTTCTTCTGCAATGTGCTGCCAAATTGCCATCTTTGATTACTTTCGTTTTCACACTGATAGCCTCTCTGACTTTTTAACTTCACCTGACTTCTTATTTTCTTCCCAGTTCTGGATGAACTCTCCCCCATTACATAGGGAACTTACTATTTGACATGCTCTTTATCAAGTGATGCTTCCACTTCATATCTTCACCACAGAGTTTTCTTTACTCTTTGATCTCAACATCAACTATTTGTCCCTTTATTTGTTCCTTTGCACTTTGTGAAGCTCTGAGGGGCATAGCGCATCCAATTTGGCCTTGTAAAACCTAATATTGTGGGTTGCTCTTGAGAAGACTTTTTGCACACTGTTGCAATAAAAACGTTGCATAACACTATGAAAGTACCCTCTGTAAATCTAATCTTGCTGGCAATCTTCGCGACAGGAAAGGAGAAAACAAATGGAAGAAATGTAACATCTGAGCAGAATTCATATTACCACATTTTAAGAACAAATACATAAAACCAGTAGCAATCTATACTGATAAAATATACTTTTGACAAAAACGCAGGCAAATAATTAATAACACTGAATTACTTGGGATGTTTATATTGTTGGGGGTTTTTTTCACCGAGGTAAGCCATGTAAAATTTACTTCAAATCCTCTTTCCTAAGCATTTTTGGATAAGTGTCATTATTATATAACACCATAAAATAATATTATTAATTTCCCTCAAAACCAGAAGAAGAAACATCTTTTAGAGGTTTAAATATGAGAAGGAAGTGATATATATTTGCAAAGTCATGAGATGCAAAGACAGACATAAAAGCATAAATAGGGCCAAGCAATCTGAACTCACTCTGAAACAACCAGCTCATTTTTAAGAGGAAAATCAAATTAATAATTAACATTGTTTACCTGAGACAGGGAATCCGTGTGATCTTTAAGTCAAAAGCTTTATAGTATTTTTTGAATTGTCCTATGGTACCTCTGATTAAGGTGTGGATATGCCTCAGAATTTAAAAAACATACAAAAAAGCTGAACTTGTTACTGAAAGAGTTTATCTAATACAGGATAGCACTGTTTTTCTTAATGTTCATCTATATGAATTTCTCTGGAAAATCTTTCCATACTTCTTATTTGGAATATGAAGCATGCATGCTGGCTGACATGCAATAGCACAGGGAAATAGAGTGACGTAGTTTCTAAGCACCAGGGATGTTTTTCCTATGTGCTTCTAGGGTCACTGTGTTTTTTTTCCAAAATTGTTTGCATGATATGACGTGCTCCATAGAAGAATTACCATCCATGGTACATTAAGATATTTTTTGATCTGTGATTTTCCATGTTGGCATGTCTATGTTATTATATTCACATAAATCTTCTGTGCCATCAACAGTTTTTGAACATAAGTCAAACATGTCCAGACTGGTCAGTCTGTTCTTGAACTCCCAAGTAGGTATTTGAAAAAGTCAGTGATCATTTTCCCTTTCTTTGCTAACAAACTGAATGGGATGCAGAACCTTTGATGATTTATTAAATGTCTCTGTTGTAGTTGGAAACCTTATAGCAGCTGGCCAACAGCTGCAGTGTACCCTAGCAGTCAGTACCTCGGTCTTCAATCTGTTGGAAGGATTCCACTTTATTCACAACTGTGCTTTTGGTTTTCAGTGGGGTGATCCCAAAATGCCCAGGCAGTTTGTTCCATTCATCCAGTCAAAGGCATTAAATAATACAGCAGCAACATTCTCTTAACACTGTTTAACTTCTCTGCATGAACGTCCCCTTCTTGTTTTTATAGTAAGCCCTTGGAGAGTGCAAGTGTAGTCATTTGTAATGCTCTCTGGTTAATGTCCATTTAGAATTTGTGAACTTCTTCAGTATATGATTCTGTGCTTGGAACTTATATTTTTTCTTTTCTACATATGCCCAAAATAAACAAGATTGCAACAGTGGGCAGACAATAACCTGTTTCAAATTACGCTAAATTTACTGGACTAGTGATTTCAGAAAAAAAAAGAAAAGAGACTCGTTGTTTAATCAGATTGGTTTGGATTGGTTTGTGATTGATTCTGGTAAAAATCTGAGGAACATGGACAAAAATCTGGTTTGTACTCACATGAAGCCCTTAATCTAGTCGGAGTTACAAATATTATCAGCAGGAATAATACTTCTGCTATGAGAATGGATTTTTGGTTGTTCACATAGATGCCGGATAATACAGACTCAAGCACATATCCATGTGGTAGGTCATACTGTAGCCTCCACTATTAGCTCTTCTTACAGAGTTAAGCATAAAAATCATTGCTGATTATGGGAAAAATTGTCCTTTTTTAAATAGAAATTGTATCAGTCATAATATGCATTGATTTTTCTCTCATGTACTTTATTTTGTCTAAAAGCATATGGTGATATATGGTGTCAGACACAGCTGATTGGCCTTTGAACACTGCATCTGTGCCCGTATCACTTTCAAACCCAACTTCAGCAAGTTGAATGATGTTCAGTGCTCAGCCAGGACATACTTTCTCAAGTGTAACTCAAGCTTGCTTGGAAAGAAGGTGCTGTTCAGCCGCTGGTGACAGACAATTTATAAATTACTTCAGTGCTTTATCTTTAAAATCATATATTAAAGACATTGGCTTGATGGGGTTTGGCTCTGGAGCGTCTTTCCCTCTTTAGAAGTGCTGTAACACAAGCTTGTAACAATTTCTTAAGGGTTGTCTGGGTTGTCTCTGTAGCTTAGCATAAGTTATACAACTGGATCATCCAGGCATTTGTCACTGGTCCCAAATGTTATCCCTGAAATAAGTCTTTACTTTAGGCAAGTTCACTTGCAGTATAACGTGAAAATGGTACGTATGATAGGACAGCCACTGGATCCAAAACTTTTCAGCTTGTCAGCCAGTAAGTTTTCCTGCTTCAAATTTTACAGACAGCAGAGGAGCAGGTGTGGTTCAGGTGTCTTAGATGCAGATCCTTTTGCTGGTCAAGAAACATTACTCATACCTGGTTAATCACATAGGAAAAAAAGTGTGCCGAGGAGAAGCTGTGACTACTTGAAGCATGAGTATGATCTAACTTTCCAAATGCTAATTCACTAAGTCTTACCAGACCTTTTAGAAACTGCTGGAACTGAATCTGTTTTAAATTATTCTATTTTAAGTGATCACCAGAGTCTAGTCTGACATTCTGCATAAGACAGGCCAAGGAATTTCACTGAGTTCTCCAGACCACAAATCCCTTCTTAGATCCATCAAACCTTCATATCTTTGTCATGCAACTGCAAAATCATAAAGGGTTTATGGGGTACTTCCAGGTTGTGAATTTGTGGTTTTAAATCTGGACCTTTAGGTATTTAAGTAATAATATATTTTTGTTAAGACAATAAGTTTTATGGAAAACTGTTGCAATGTGCTAAAATTTCTTCCTACAGAGAAAGGGAATGAAACCAACTATTTCCTTTAAGAATTTCAAGAAAATAATCATGTGTTTGAGCTCTGAAGTATTGTTGTCACTCAGTTCCCACACACATTTCCTTTTCACCTTGTAAAGCATCTTCAATAGGCATCTTATCCTGGCAGGACTGTAGGTGAAACGGACTTTTGTATTCAGCCAGGATGGCCTGTCACTTTCCTCCATGACAAATGCGAACATCAACAAAAGAGATGTATACTGCTTTATTAAAAGTGTATTTTCAAATCTTTGTTTTCCCCTAAACATGATAAAAAAAACCTCATAGAAGTCCAGAAATTCTAAAAAAGATAACACCAGGTGTTTTGAGGGAAAGCTATGGGAACAGATGGCCTTACTGGGGGAGGTAAAATAAAAATTTCTAGATGCTATATTTGAAACCTGGTGAAGAAGAGCAGCTGAATCTGGAGGATGGTGCCAGTATCTACCCTCTGATTTGAGTGAAGAACTTGACAGAAGTGTAGAACCAAAGCAATAAGGTCTGTATTCCTTCTTATTTCCAAAAATCATACTGAAGGCTGAGACCAAATTAATAATATCGCCTTCACATGAAGGCTGTGCTCTGTTGTGCTTCATGTGTGTTACCATGCATGGCCCTGTTCTCAACAATTGTGTAAGTCTAAAAGCTTCCATAGAGCCAGCACATGTAATCTCCACTGCTGGCATCAATTATGCTTGGCATTGTATCCAAACACCCACTTTGCACCAGATCTGTCAGTATCAAAGCCACGAGGCTGGAACTTTTCCTGTGCTCTGGAATACATTGATTCAAATAACTCGTCAAAGCTGTAATTACAAGTAACTGTTATATCTGCATGCTTCTTTGGGACTGGGTATCATGAGAGACTAGAAAGTTATGATTAAGGTAATAATGACAGCAAACTGTACCATACCATACCGTACCGTACCGTACCGTACCATACCGTACCGTACCGTACCGTACCATACCATACCATACCATACCGTACCATACCGTACCGTACCGTACCGTACCATACCATACCATACCATACCATACCATGCCATACCATACCATACCGTACCATACCATACCGTACCGTACAGTACCGTACTGTTCATAGGGTCTGTTGTGCAAATGGCATCCTGCACCTCAGGCACTTAGGGCAGCAGGCTGCTGCCCTCTTGCCATATTGGTCTATAGGTGAAAATGGTAACATATACCTGCTTTTTAAGTCTATATGCTCTTAAGGGTTTATATGTATAATGTAAATATGCATATCATTAACAGGATTTTAAACAGGCACGCACACACACTATAATCATATTTGTAAAGAGTAGTCTAGACTGTGGAGGCAAGCAGACCTATGAGACAGATAACAGTTGGGGTCTATGGAGGAGCACAGAAGGAGCAATGAGCTGAAGACTCATTGATGATCCGCATAGGTAACCAGCAGGATATTAATCTGTGGTCCACACAGTATACTTTGCTGTTCACCCAGAAACCTGTAAGAAGTACTGATGAAATTCATGGGCCAGTTACTCAGCAGGCAGCTTTGCATGTGCACGTTTACCAAGGAAGCTCTTAGGGCTTGGTTGTACCTTTCACCCTGGCTGGTGCAGAACATAGTCACACAGCTAAACAGCCCTTTTGTTCCCAGCAGGTCTACATGCTTTCCTGCTCTGCAAAACAGATCCTGTGCAGGGACAAGCACACACATTGACTATTAGTCCTCATCATGTGGCTTGTGCCCCTAAATTATAACAATCATGGAGAAAACATGAATATACATCGAGATGTTAGGTCCTCTCTCTGAAAATATCTCGAAATGCTCTTAGCAGAATCAAAATGTAACCATAATATCTATGCAAGTTGTTGTGTAAATTATTCAGAAGAATGAAAGCTGTATAAGTAAGAATTGAAAAGTACAATGAGATATGTATTTCTGAAAATAATTTTAGAACATTCAGTCCAGCTGTGCCTCTCTTTCATTGGTTCTTAAACACAAGTAGTCGGTTATGTGAAATATTTAAACCAGAGGCATTGTCTTTGAAACTTGTAACATCATTTACTTACAGCTCTGTTCTTTCATATTAGCTTGCATTACTAGAAAATGGAAATAAAATATTTTTTACTACAGCTATATATCCACAGTAAGAAAAAAGGATTGCATTGGGAAAATGGACAAACTGGTGCAAGCTCTTTCGAATTTCACACGTGGCAAATGCATGTTACGGTTTGATAGATATGAAAATAGCAATCAAAATACCGGCTTAATCCTCCTGTGTTGTATTACTCACCTCTCTCTTTTGTTCAAAGCTTTCAACCACCCTCGTTTTTTTAAAAGGACTGGCTTCCATGAAGTTCTCCTAGTTTATTTCCTTAAATCTTGCCTCCCCCTGCTGGCTGTGCAAAACAGAATTTCTCATTAAAAAAACCACTGTCCCAAAGGTAACTTAGATTAGACAATCACGATCAATAAGAAAGTATAGTCCCAGTCTTTATTCTGAAGTAGCAACAGGAAATTTCCATATATGCAATGGAGGATCTTGGACCTCTTTCAAGCTGCATCTTTGGTTAATCAGAGAGAGCAAAATCCACTTTCCTCTCAAACATACTAGTGGTATTTTTTGGATTTGTTCCTGCTTTTCGTTTGTATGGGGATTTTTGGTTGGATGGGATTTATTTGGTTTGTTTGGTTTTGTTTTTCTTTTTATGTATAAAAAGTGTAGTAAAACAAAGTTTCTGTAAATAGAAGGTTCCACCTATCTTTTAATAACTGGGTAAAGTTATAAGAAAACACCAGTGGGCAAAGCATTCTTTTTGGTTCCACATCCCATGCATCTTTATTGCATGACGGTGTATGGGGACAGAATGCCTGTACTGTAAGTTGGTGCATTTTCTAATCTGCTAAAAATTTACGGAACAGCCAGCAATTTATTTCTGTAAAGTCTTAATTAGCTTTAATTGCCATAGGTCTATTTATACCTATTTTCACCAATTTATTCAGCCTTCCTTTATGCTTACAGAACCACTATAAGAACATCTAGACTGTGAAAATGTTTTGCTAATTCAAACGTATATGAACCACAGGATGTATAATTTTCAGAACTACGTCTACATGGGCTGCAATTTACATTAAATTGCTGTTTTGGTTAAATGGCACCTTAGCTACCAAGCAACTCTTTGAATAGTTGTTTCTTTAATTATTATTTAATTTTGTGGTTATGACTGGTTTTCAGTTAAAGAGGGTACTACTGACAAATTCAATTAAAGGAAAATAGAGGACTTAATGGTCCATGCTAATGATTCATTTCATACATAATATTTTATCATTTTCTGTGCAAATTCATAATGAGTGCTTAGCTTGTATTAATAAATGCTTACATTTAGTCTACATAAACTATAGTGATTAAAATATTTTGCTAATGATATCTGTTGAGAAATGCTTTTGAAACAATTAGGTCTTTTACCTTAAAGTACTTTATCAGCAAAAATTTATATGAAAATGCATATTTTGTCATTAAGAAGGAAACACAAGTATAGAAATGTAATAACATATCCATAAGCAACACCTTTTGATATTCAAACAGCTCATGATATGCATCTGCTATGCTCAGGAAAACAAACTTTGAAGAATTATAGCAATCAGTTCAATACGCTATCTGATTTTATAGTATCACATGAAGAAGAAGGAGTTTGATAAATCACCTTTTCAGGTATCTGAAGTAAGAAGAAGTACTTCTCTATTTCACAGCAGAGGCAGAAATTTTAGCTTCTAGTGTTTCCAAATAGTGTGTGTAGGAGTGAAAGGGTGGGTAAGTAGCTATTACGCTCTCAATTTTACATTTTGCATCCTCACTGATGAAGATAGATTGTCTTCCAGAGTGAATAAAGTCATAATTTACAAACATTTAAGAATATTACATACTGATTTAAGATACCAAGCTGTTTCAGGACGATTTTGTTTTCATCACTTTTTCTTGCACTGAGAGATTAGTGCACAATCATTTGCTTTAATAAAGAATGCTATTAGATTCAATGGTAAAACAGACATATTGTAGTTACTTCTGCAAACTGCTTGACTAGTACTACTGGGATTTAAAATATGGGATATTTTCAGGTTTAAGGGCACAAGAAAGTAAACAAGAGGGAGAGTCTGAAGATTTTTAAGAGCAAAACAATAATTCAGGAACGTAACTCAATGCAAATCCAAGAAAAGTCCCATTCTTAAATCACTTACATAATCTGTCAATATCTTAGTGACTTCTTGGTTTAAATTTTAGGTGGTGACACTGGTTAAGGATTGAGATAAGCGAGTCATAATTAATTTAACTTCATGACTCTTAAAAGTACTGAAATTCAGTATGCCATTTGGAAATTGCTGTCAATTCTTCTATAAAAGGTGAAAAAAAAGAGGTGTCAGATTTCTTCTTTGAAGCAAAAGATTTCTTAGATCCTTGCCTGAAGAAACTCTTTATGTTGGCAGTCACAGCCAAAATCTTAGTGATTTGTGTTTCTGAAACTTCAACTGCAAAATCTGTTGATCCTGAAATTTAATGTTATTTAGATTTCTTAGTAGTAAATAAGAATTTAAGAATGAACATAGGTCAGGATTACCAGGATCAGTGCATGACAATCAGAAACTTGTTTTCCTTTGTCAAATAGTGATGGTAACATATTTTTCAAATTCCATCAATAAGCAGTGGAGTTGCATTCCTGAAAAATTCAAGTCCTCCTCTATATGCTTCAGATGATAATTTTAGTGCTCATAAGAATATCAGCAAAAGCAAAATGTCGTTTGGCCATGCTCTTTTTGTTCCTTGATATTTCCAGAAAAAGGAGCTGAAAACTGAGATTCACTTGTCAAGTATAAGTGAATAGCCACCATAGGAAAAACTAGAAACGGCAGCACAATCTAGGTTCTGCATTGACGTGTTTTTTCATGTGGGAGGCCCACAAATGTAGATGACATACAAGGAATACAAATAAACTGGTTCCGTATGATGTATTTTCCCCTCCTTCTTCAAATTTTATTTAAAATTTCATCAATTTGTTTTAATATGGAGTCTATGGTTTCTTGCCAAAACCTTGGTAAGGCTGACTGACCTGGTGGTATTCCTGAAACATCACCACGAGACCAAAGGCCCCCAGGAATCTTAATTTCAGACAACTGGCCAAAGGTGACCTAAATGGAGGCTTTGCCACCCACAGCTAATACCTACTGATCTGCTTGGCTGTATGGAAGCTGATTGAGGCAGCTGGTGCCCAGTGCCAAGTCACTGAATGGCAGCAGAAAGGCTGGGGGAGGGTGCAACTTATTGCACCCTCTGTCTGTCTGTAGGGCTTAACCCATAAGTGAGTATTATGAACTGAATTTAGGAAGACTGTCATTACCTTTGTGTGCTTCTTGAGGAAGTATTTTAATACACAACTTGTTATTTATCTGTTTTCCCCCTTAAAGTTATTCACATACTGCAGGATTCCCAAGTGTTTTGCAAGTAAGGGAAAAAATCACCTGTCAAGAAATTCCAGATGTTTATTTTTTAAGGTTTCTAAGGCATGGAGTGCTTACAGCTATCAATCAGGGAAGGAGCCAAACAGGTGACAGATTTTAAAGGATTCTTAGGAATTGCGCAGACTTTAAGTGCTACACACTTGGCGGAGGGGTTATGTTGCATTCATAACTTGGCGATCTAGGTGGATCCCCGCTGAAACTGATTGCCAAGTAGTATAAGTTAACGTGAGTGCTTAAATGCAGCCTTGTAGCTTCTTCTGCTCCATGAAGGGAGACAGTGGCAGTGAGACAGGCAGCCTCTAGCAGCAAACTCTATGGAGAGGTGTATGCAAGCATAGCCACCCCTCCTGCTGCCACGGACCCTTGATGATTATCATAAAAAAATTAAAAGGCATTTTTACTTTTAATATTGACCAGTACAATCACTAAGATGTATTCTCAGGAACATTTTCCATCCGTTTTTGGTTATAATCTTTGTTGCTGCAATTATATAACACAGTTGTTCATTTTGTGGCACCATCCTCAGAAGTACCCTTCGGGGGTCAGCAGTGTTTATTACCTTAGCACTCCAGATTTCCACATCTTAATATTTCTTGATATATTTTAATGAATGTCTTGGTAGCCACCTCTACACTGAATATTCATATAGTAAAGACTGTGAGAGAAGACTATTATAATTCCCTAAGACACCTTATAAAAGGTATATAAAAATATATCGATAACTCTATATCACAGCAATGTCCTTGAAAGAGATGATTTTGAAATTGGAAAGGTTAAGGGGAATTTCCCATAAAAGTAGTTTTGCTAAAAAATTTGTCTACTGAGACGCCATTCTAAGAGACAACAGAAAACATATTACTAAAAAAACATAACCGTACTAAATTTTTCTACCTTTACTGCAGATTTCTAAATGCCTAAGTTTGATGTCTGTTTTTTGCTGGGATAACTTTCTAAAATGGAGAAAACACATGAACTAAAATGCAAGTAATGGGAAAAGGTTGCAATATCTCCCGGATTCCAATCCCTTACCTGTTAGATTATGACAGATTTCACAGACTTCCCTGCTATATGATGAAGTTAGCAGAGTACTTATATGATCTCAGGCCTAGGGATTTTTAGAACATCTGGATTTTGGGCTTCTGAAGTCCCCTCATTTTTTTTCTTAGCTTGTGGAGGAAGTCATGGTACATTTTTCATTTTGGTGTCTACAGTTAAGTGGAATGAATTCCACCCAAAAATTTTCTGATTAGTCTAATAAGTAGTGTTGGGTTTAGTTCTGAAAATGCTGTTGTCTCCTGATCTTTAAGATGTTCACCTCCTTCTAGATCAGTTTGATAGCAAGATTATGGCCTAATTTGTGCAATGTCAGTACTTAAACTGTAATAACACCAACTACCTCAGACTTATTTTCACCAAGACTGATAATGTGCTTTACAGAAAGGCAGGGGAGCATATTGTCTGACTTTATTTTATCTTTCAAGGTATCTATCAGGTCTTTAATATGCTACTCAATTTAGTAAAATTGATTTTTTTTTTCCAATCAGCACCGTAAGAAAGTTGATCAAACCTGTCTGAAGGCTCCAACACAGCCTGGGTCATTTGTATAGCAGAAAATTTTACTAATTATTTAATTTTTTTAACGGTACCATAAAAGAAAATTTCAATTATTTTAAAGTAGAAAACAGATGTTAGTAAATTTGCATGGGCTAATTAACTTTCTACAAATACCTCACTGTGAATTCAGAAAGCTTCAATTGCAAAAATTAAACATATCAAAAGAACACAGGCTAATATGCTCAAAACAAAGTAGAATTTTCTAAATGTGAGCAACATATTAATGGTTATTCAGAAATTGAATTCCATTGGGTTTTTTATGTGAGCTGCATTAAAAAGGAAAAAGAAAAAAAAAAATAAAGGGCATTTATTTTTCTTTTATAACTACAACACCACAAAAATTAGCCCAGAAGTCCCAGGGCTTAAATGTTAATCTGCAAATAAGGCAGGAACTCCTGTGTTTGTCCCTGAGCAAACACACAGTGTCACTTTATTTAGCAGGCCCTCTAGTCAGTGCAGCTGTCTAAGGGGTTAAAATGAAAGTTCAGGCCTTTTCCTGCAGATAGCAGAATCTTTCTAGTAGGGTGATGATTCCAGAGATAGATCTTCTCCCCTTTGTTCTCAATCCATTTGTTGGACCAATAATGTCCAGGAAGAGAATGATTTCTCAGGACTTTGGGCATGGAGTATTCTGTTTACACAATTAGTTACCAGTAGGTATTTTATCTTAATTTTACACATAACTTGTTATGTTTTTCATTCCTCCTTCCTCTTTCAGTCACCACTGTTCACTGCTCCTCCAAAAGACCTACGGTACTATTCAGGTACCTAATGCAGAACAAACTCAGGATCTCCTTCAGGAAGCCAGCTAGCTGACCTTTCCATTGGCTGTGTAAATGACGTGGGCATTCACTGTAGGATGGGTCTGGCATTGACCACGTTTTTGTCCAATGCAATTACTGCCTCATGTGGATATATTGGATCCAAATCATAACATTTAACAAAAAACTACTTACCTGCAAAAAAGGGAAGGAGGGAAGGAAGGAAGGAAGGAAGGAAGGAAGGAAGGAAGGAAGGAAGGAAACAGAGATGTATAAGGAAAACCAAATTCTATGTCTCTTATTCATAAGAAAAGAGAGAACCTGGTATTAATCTTCAAAGGTAAGAAAGGTGGCTTCAAGGAGAAATACTGCAGATTGCTACCCATGTTTGTTGAAGATGCAAGAGAGGATGATGCTGAAAACTGCAATATGGAGTTTATTGTTGAGTTTAGACATTAGAAAAGACAAAGAAGAAACAAGCTCTCTCACTGTGAGGACAGTGAAGTAAATGAATAGATTGCCTAGGGAATTTTTGGAATCCCCAGACTGGAGGTTTTTAAAAACGGGATAGACAAACATCTGTCAGGGAAGATTTAGATACAGCTGGTTCTGCCTCGGGGTAGGAGGAGGGATTGAACATTCTTTCTATCTCCCTTCCAGCCCTACTTGCTATGAATCTATGATAAACGACAACAGTACTTCAACAGTAGACACTGAGAGGTCACTCAGGTAGGGACAGAAAAGAAAGAGTAATAGCAAGGAAAATCAATGAGGATTTACCAGTCCTTGGTATCTCTTGCTTCCCCAACTGTGCCTTTTTCAGGAATATTTCTACAGAAGGAAAAAGGTATTATGATAGCACATTTTATTAATATTTTGAGATGTCAGAGCATAAGACTAAAGGTGGAAACATGATATGGAAGAGAGGGCAAAAGAAAAATTTAAAAAATCAGGATCCAAGCAGAGACAAGGTAGCTGTCATAGACAAAGACCTTTATTCCTGCAATGGTTTTAATTGTGCATCAGGCCAAAAAAAGATAAGAGTTTTTACATTAATCTTTAAATGTTGCAAAAAGGCAATTCTTTTTTGGGTCACTACCCAGAGACGATTAAGACACATCAGATAGATGATTATGACAACATTAATGCAAACATACAAAAATGGCATTTTTCCCCCTAGGATTAATATGCAAAAGTATGTAATAGTTTGCATTAAAATGTGCAAGCTGAGAAGCTGATATATATGACTATATTTGTGAAACTGATTATATTTAAATACCTTTATTGCAAGGCATATGCACAAAACAACAATGTTAAGACAACCACATTATTTTTTCTTTTCATGAATTTTGCATGTTTTTCCTTAGAGAACTAATGCTGTGTTCAACATTACAATGGAATAAAACATTTTCCATTACTTAAAAAAATATTTTTAAATACCTTAAGCCTGTACCATTATTTTTGTTACATTTCAGCATGTTAGAGATTCTCATGTTTTGTCTGGTTTTTTTTTGGCGGGGGCAGCAAAACACAAAAATCATAGCATCCATGTATACACTCAATCAGCTGTCACATCATAAGCATGCTTTGCATTTTTCTCTTTCTAATATGAGGCCAAGCAGAAATTAATTTCTGAATCTTATGCAGATGGATGATCAACAGTTTTACTTCAAATGGCACCAACTCCAATATTTTAAATTCAAATACTGATTTTTAAAAGGTTGTACAAATTTTACCATTTTCTCAGAGAGAAGTAGGTTTATTTTCAAGAACATGCCTGGAAATCCTGCTTAAATACATATGGAAAACAATAAGTAAACTGTTTGCTTGATCAGCTCCATACTGCATGCTTTCTCTCTGTTCATATTTCACAGAAAACTAATGATTTAAGGGTAAAAATGAAGAACTTGCATATATATTAATCCTTTAAGACTGTTCAGTCATCACTGTGCTTACGTATAGGCAGTATAATGCATAAATCTAAACAAGGCATGTGTTTTTCTTTTCATTTATACCATCACTTCACTGTGCTGTTTTTTACTTTGTATGTAGGCAAGAGGTCAAACAGTGGACTTTTTTTAAAGGGATTATTTCAGATACATATTAAAATGGAATTAGCTTAAGTACTCAGCTAAGACCATTTTCCATATCTGCTGCCATTTTCATTTTTTGCCCCAGAATGTCATTATCTGCAATAAATATTTTACTTTTTCACTAAACAGATCTGAAGAATCAACAGTATCACTGGATCAGCCTTTATAGCACAAAATACTCTCTGATTGCCTTGACTGTTTTGTTTGATGAGAGGGTGTGGGCAAAGCAAGAGTAGAGAAGAAGCAGAGTTGTATTCCAGTAAGAAACAGGATTTAAAATGATATAAATAGCACAGATTCTGTGATATGATGAAAACTTCTCCTCAGCCATTCCCAGCTAAGCTTCACATCCTGCATTTCTACTCCAGTGATCCTGCAACCTGGACCAGACACAATCAGGTTTGCCAGGAACAGCAAACCACCTGGGCTGACCACCTCTGAAGGCTCTGGGTCTGCATGAGCTGCTCCTGTTTCTGCCCAGGTTCTGCTGGACAGTGCAGTGAGATCACTTCCCAAATGCAGCACTGCTCGGTGCAGTCACGTGGAACCTCAAATGGGGAGTGAAAATGGGACAAGGTAGGGGTCAGTGGAAAGTGGCCATGCACAGCTGGGGGTTGGATGAAGTGGAGTGGAACAAGGGCAACAAAAATGATGGCATTTTGTTTTCCCATGCTTTGACAGCAACTTATCGGAGACATTCCCTCCCTCTCACAGATACTGCAGAGGAAACTGTCTTTTAGCTAAAAGGAAGGCAGTTAGAGCCATAAAAGTCTAAGTGCAGATGAGTTACAGACCTGAGAATAGCATGTGTTTGGTGAAAGAAATTGTAAACATCACTGAATATACCAGTTAATACTTCAGATACCTAATTTTCTCCACTACAGGTTTCTCCTTAATCCTGCTCATTTATTGGCACTAAAATAGATCTAACAAAGCCAAGCAAAAGCAGAGGATAAATTCTTTACTGCCCATGTCACAAGGAGACAACTTTAAATATTTCTGTATTTGCACAAAAATCTAGATTTTAATATATATAACAAAATTTCCCACTGATTATCTTCAATGTTTGCTATATTTAACATTACCTATGTGAAAATGAGTTAACAAACATTCCACAAAGACACTGAAAAGCCAGAGTTAGCATAGATTCTGGAATATGCACAAAGAAAAACTGGCAAACATTTACAATTGTGATATCCCAAACCAGTTTTATTAACTGCAGCTCTGATTTATTTCCCCATCCTCCTGTTCCAAGATCTGCACCTTTTCTTTCTTCTTTGGGATGAACAAAGATCATGGAACAGATTGTAAGTGAGGCAAATTACATGGCTGTTTATGGTTGTGTTACACATATTATATATATCGTTTGCAAAGTATTCCCTAAAGAAATGGTATCAAACTTTTGGGGACAAAAAAGGATCTGATGACAATCTGTTTTCATTTCTTTTCTTTCAGATGTTCTATGATAATTAATCTGTATTATTTTCTTAGATTAATTTCTTGTACTGCAGCTACTGCTTTCCTATCATTGTCCATTTGGATTCTTTTGATCTTTTTTTGCTTTAATGTTCATTAACTATATTATTTGATTAAATGATGCCATCACAATTAGAAGAAAACAAGCCCAAGTCAATTTGAACATTTACTCTGTAAGCACTCTACTTTAGATAAAATATAAAGGCTTCTGTATTTTCGAGTTTGGGTTTGGTTTGGGGGGTTTTTTTGGTGCCTTTTTTTTGTTTGTTTGTTTAACACACATACATTTTAAAAGATAGCAGCATTCCAAAATCCCTAAGTTATGTACACAGTTGATCTGCAAATTTCAGCACCGTGGTAATTTTATTTGGAATTTTTATGAAGTGATTTAGCATGAATGCCTTTACTTTTTAAGCTGCAAAATTTTAAAATAAAGTTCTGTTCTTCATTTTTTCACCTGGGTACTCTCAGCACAGAGGTGGTTTGAACAACAATAATTATTAGAGAGTCTTGACTAAAAGATAACTTCAGCTAAACACCAGAATTGCCAAAGGTAAGTGCTCAGGAAAAAAGCACAACTCCTCTGAAATGAACAGAATTATTAACAGTATTTGCCAAAGACAGGACTATTATCAGCACTTTGGAATACCTTTTAGTTAAACAAAAATCTATCAGCTTTAACAGAACTTCCTGTCTGGAAGTGTCGTTTAAAATGACTGTTAGAATGAAAAAAAAATGTTTATTTTTTATTCCTTTTAAATCAACAGCTTGGAAAACCTGTAAATAAAAGAAAAATATCCCCCTGACAAAAAAAACCAAGGAAAGATAACCCTAATTTTCATTTCAATTCCATCAACATGCAACAGAAACAACTCCTTTAAATCAATAGGGTGTCATAAGTCATTTGTCGACAAAATCAAGCTGTTGAAAGCAGATGCAATTTAAATATTTGCTAACACTCTATCACATGATCTAAGAAAATTAGTAGAATGATTTTTTTTAACTTAAAACGCAAGCAAGCAAACAAAATAAACAAAAAAAAAGATTCAATTCTTCGCTATTTCATGGAAGAAAAATAAAAAAGGCTAAATCCAACCCAGGGAAAACTTTCAGTCAATCAATTTGCACTGCAGATTCAGTCAGTAAGGAGTGTTAGGAAAAAAACATTACAATGTGAGTTCATTGTATTTACAGGTAATATTTGCTTATTCAGGTAATTAATCATCATGATTAATTATACTGGAAAGTGGACAGATTATTTCAGTAAACCAAGATTACTTGCCTATGGGTTGAGATCTAGGACCTGGATATGTACACTTTCACTAATAAATGATAAGGATCACTGGTGAGGCAGGTTGCAGAGCTTGGGAAAAGTAGTAAGTTACTAAGTGAAACTGCTTTTGGCAACTATTGACCTTTGAGTTCTTAAACTGGAGCATATATAAACAACACAATGTTGTCTGGCAAGTTTTCCCTGATAACCTGCTGGAAAAGGGACAGAATATCCTCTAGCCATTTTGCATGCACAATTTAACAATTATGTGGTCAGAGGAAGGATGATTCTTTTAAGGTGCTGGTAGATGAATGGTAGATGTTCACAGGCTTTACACATTTACAAAGGAATTTCAAAATCTAACACAGTGTAATCAATATCAACTCCAATTCTTCTATACTGAGATAAATTGTATCTATCACTCTACTGGGGACACACACACAAAAACATAAAGAGAGGAAAGATTCAGACTCAGAAAGCAGGTCATATGGATCAAAATCGTAGCACTGGCAATACCGGCTTAAGGACAAAATGTTAAAGGCTGTTTCACTCAGCATGAAAAATCTGAAAAATTATTTGAATGTATTTAAAAGCATTGCATTCTAAAAAAGGAACTCTAAATTTATTTCAAGTTTCTATAATAGTTGAATAAAAATTTTCGAAAGCATATCAAAAGATAGTTTTAGATAATTATTATAATCAGGAATCATGCTTAGAATGAGAATATAAATGGTATATAATTCTACCCTTACTTGAAAATTAAACTTTCATTTCAAACTTGACTAAAAATTTTGCAAAATAAACATTTTGTAATACATTTTGCAAAGTATTACAAACATTGCAATGCAATCCAAATTAAGCTGTGGATGCACACAGAGTTTGCCTTTTGAATTTCTTTTATCTGTCAGACTTTCCAAGTTTTCTGGGTTATACTCAGGAGCAGAGGGTAAGAGAAGCACATTCAAAATCCTTCGCGGCCACAATTTTATTTCTAATTGGTGTTTCCACACTCTTCATGCATTCATCAATCAGATGTAAATTACAGTATGCCTGATTTGGTCTCCTTCACCCTAACCATTCCCTGCTGACTGGCAGTGCTTGCCAACTGCTGCAGCAGGCAAGATGAGCAGCAGTAACAGCACCTCTACTGTTTTGGTAGGTTTTGGCCACCAGCAGTATCATAGATAACAACTGCTCACTTAACACCTATTGAATGTCTTGAGCACAATTGTCCCTTTGAAGAATGCAGCTGTCACCTTTGATCAAGCATGAGACATCACTGGCAGCAAGTAATATAAAAGAGTAGGTTCATAAATTTAAACACGGTGGCAATTTCAGAGGAGCTCCTTTATTCTGGAAACAAGCACAGAAAAATGTCTAATCGGTGTGGAGGGAAGAGACACAGCAGATAGAAGCTTCAGAAAAGCTTTTTTCATAATATTTAAACCTAGTGAGTGATCAGAGAAAATACTGTACAGTCAATAATCCAGACAATCTAGGAGGATGGGTTGTGCACCACTGGAAAATTTTATTAAATACACAAGTTGAAATACTTGCAGTCAGTTTAAAATGTAGCACCCAGACATTACTCTATAGTCTCTAGTCTGCTAAAGTACAGTTCTTATGCTACATAAGCATGGATTTGTGTATTTTAAAGCAGAATGCTAAGGTCACCCTCAAACTGGCACACCCTTCTGCAAGCCCCTTTGAGAGGATTGCCAAGTCCAAAAGGAGCGTGAAGAGTTGTTTATGTGAGGGACCATGGAGAGAGGGAGGAAGAGGAGCAGTGGGAGGAGGAGAGCAGACATGATGTTGTTTGGCCCAGTGGACAAAGAAAAGCGATCATGGAAATTCATAGATCAAAACTTTTTTATGTTTTTAATTGATGTGCACCAGTTTAATGGCAGTATAGATGGCAGCACTGCATTTCATTGACCCTAGCACCATTTTCAGGGAATGAGAATAATGAGTCCTGTGGGTGTCATTTACGAAAAGGTATGAACTATTCACAGTTTTATCACTGTGTTGGGCAGAAACAGGCTCCCTTTATCTTCACTGATAGATGTCATTTTGTTCTGTGCTTTTCTTGAACCAACACCTTAAATGCAACGACTGAGACTGATGTTCCCTCATTGCTGCCTGTGAATACTGAAAGTGAGTCCATTGTTTCTGTGGCCAGCACTGAGCAAAGGCAATGGGGCATCCAGAATGGAAAGGCAGTAGCTTTTACAAGGCTCAGGTTTGAGCATCAGGAGTGGCATCTGAAAGACAGATGACTTCAGCTTATGTAGGCAAGTATACCATTTGGGGCACAGAGATTAGTCCCTGTTATGAATAACCAAACTGCATGGGGGTTACAAACATTGTCAAATATTATGTAAAAGTACACAATTTAATTTATCTCATTTAATGATCCACTGACTTTTGAATATTTTTAATGTCCACAAGTGACCCAACAACATTTCTATCATCCGTATATCACAACTAAATCATTATGACATCACAAAATGCACCTTTGTACAATATTAGGAGTGTGTTTTGTAATCAAAGGAGGTGGAAGTGTGGGAAGAAAGAGCAAATGAAAAGTTTATGTGGTATGTATTATGAACATAAGAAGATAACCTAAGTGGAGTGATCAAATGCCGCTTGGAAGGATGGGTGCTAGCTGTGGCAAACAACAGAAACCTTTGTTCTGCTTCCATTTTATTTTCAGCAACGCAATTTTCAGTCTTTGTGCCTCTATTTTCCTTTTCACCCTTTGCCTTTCCTGTCAATTAGGCTGTACATTCTCCATAGACAGAAGTTATAAATGTATATCACACTTAAAAAACCATGAATACAAATATGACTGGGATGCATTTCACCAGATGTGACTTTACTAGTAATAAACCCTGTGGCTGCTTGTTTTATCCTCCAGAGCTTTGTGTTTAAACCCGGTTTGCCTTTTCTCACCTCTTATCCAATGTCAGGGTGGTTAGATTTTTCCCCCAGGTCATGGAAGACCCAAGTTCAGATCAGCACGTTTGTCTGAGCAGACTGATATTCCTTCTGTCACATTGGTAAGAATCATGACATCATATGACGTTTGAAGATGGGTTTCTTAACATGCTCTGCTGTTAATGCTGTCCTCAATGACAACAGGAGCTTCAATTCCAATCAACCACACAGCCACTGTATTTCTTTTAATACTGTTTTTCCTCCTTGACCCAGTGGAGTTAAACAGTAGCCGCTGCAGTGGGGCAGAGTTTTCCCCTCCTCTACTTCCAAGTCACCTCAGGCAGCTGAGCTATCTGAGCTACATGCCTTATCAGTTAGCAAAAAACCAATGGCAGTGCTTTTTAAATATTTCTAAATGTTTCTTCAGGCACAGTTACTTCACACATTTGAAACTAAAGTTACAAACAGCTCTGAGTTGCCAGAAATCTAATTTCTTCAGCAAATAAATTCTTTCCCCTCCCACAAAAAAAAAAAAAAATAAATCTGTGCTTCTCTGTTCCATCACTTTCATAGCTTTATGAAGAGAATTACTGAATTCATCAACAAAGCATGTTGGAAAGAGACAGATTCATCTAGGGGCCAAAAGTACAGCGTTTTGGATGAAATAAACAGAAATTACCTAAAAAGGTAGAGATAAGTCAAGAAATAGGCAGCCTCTGTCAATGAATTCAGGATTACAGGTTGCCCATGCACTTGAAGAGGAAATTCAGTGCCTAAAGGAGGCAAAAAAATATTCAAGTCATCAATATATGCAGAAGAACTGAGGCCAGGCCTCATAAAAAATAAGAAAGGGTTGGGAATTAATTCAGCAACCACAGATGAAAATGAATCCCAAGGGAAAAAGTTGGCTATGAACTATGGGAAGGTGCATGGTGGAAGACATTTTTATTGACAAGGTCCAAAATCATGGCTGAGGAGAACAACATGGTAATTTGACTTTGAGAGGGAGTTAACTGTGGCACTTTTACCATGATGAAGAAGGCAGATTACCGGGACTTCAGAGAAATGAATTCTCAACTCTGTGACGTATCCTGACAATTATGAGACTAACTAAGCAACTATAGGAAAAAAAGAATTAGAAAAGAAGTTCTGAAGCTCTGCATTTTAATTCTTCTCTTCCCACTTTGGAGCCTGACAAAAAAATGCATTATTAGAAATAAATAAAAGCAGGGCATGAAATGGCTTCCCAGAATAAACTGTAATTTATAGAAGGAAAGTAAAATGTCTTCTCTTCTATTTAAAAACCCCTGAAAACCAAAAATGACAGAGTGAATGGATTTTGAGATATTCTTAGTGAAAGCAGAAAGTCACTAACACATCTGTAATTGCCAGGGGGCTTATTCTTCATAAAAATTTATATTCTCAGGATGCCCATGTCATCACAGCCTATTACAAGCAAGTATTTTGCTCTTTTGCAAAACACCTGCTTAAATACACAACATAAGTGGCTGTATTAAAGTACTTATCTCTGAATATGGAGAGGGCTTCTTTTTGGATATGCAAATATTCCCTTAAAAGAAAATACAATAGTAGAGTGACAAAAAGTTTCCATTATGGTTCAAATTAAAAGAAAAACCACAGTACCTTAAAAGTAATTTTCTTTGTTTCTTACTTTATAGACCATTATTTTAGAAGAAGTCAAAGGAGAAATATGTTGGAACTCAATTACCTGTGCTAGTGAACCACATACAGATATTTAAAAATGAGTACCTCTCACAGATATCCAGTGTGAACCAAGTGCTTTTTTATGTGAGCCTCTCATATCTCATTAACATTATAAATTGCAGCATGCACCTTTTCATGCTGCTGGAAGAAGCAAAAAATGGTCAATAAAAGACTGTATGTAACTCAGTGACCAGTAAAATTTTTCCTGGTCACTCAAATAGTTTGCTTTACCTTTATTGAGCAAGTGAACAGAGGTCAAGCAGCTACACCTCAGTCAGATACACATTGGTTTACCTGGATGAAGCACCAAAACATGAACCCTGGAATTTTGGTGCATCATTATGAAAGTTTCAGAGGTCATCAAAACGGAAACAAAACCTTGGGGCATCAGAAAAGGTTGTTTCAACTTGGCATCAAAATCCTATGAAAACCACATGGTTTAAAAGGCAGATGAACAACCTTTTCCAAATATCTCAAAACCTCTCCAAAGCCAAACATTTGCTCATCCTTACTGGCAAATGAAGGCAGGAGGCAGCAGGTAGATACCATTAAATGCCAGGATATCAAACAACTTTTTCTGCAGGTGTTCCAATCCTTATCCAATATGGAAGAGAAACAATTGCTTATTTTTCAAAGGCAAAAAAACCAGGAAGAGGGCAACTAGAGGGATATACTCTTTGAAAAAAAGAAGGAAATAACTTACTCAGAGATTTCTTCTCTATTTCATTTCTAGCAATTTCAAGATATGTGCAGCTACCATAAAAGTTTTTACAACATCTCACACAGTTATTGAATGATTTGTATTTATAAACCTCCATTAATGGTCTTCCTGGTCAAATTGCTTACTAATTTCTTTTATGTATCTATATATCTCTATACATCTATGTAGATATTGTTCTTGCAACAGCACTGCATCAAGTAAACATTAATCTCATACTAAAAACATTTTCTTTTTCTTGTGACATAATTTTCTTTATTGATATATTCCTGACTTGAAATGGAAGCTTTTCACTAGAATTTTCCAGTTATATTCATGTATCTTTAAAATAGTTCCAGTTGTTTCAGAGTAGCTTCTCCTTATTGACTTATTAGCATGATATTTTTGATAAGGTACTCCACTACTAAAGATAGGAATCTTTTTTAGGATCCACACACTTTCATTTGTGCATAGGAATCTCTGATCTATATTTACAGTAGCTTTATAATTTAACAGATGTTTGGACAGTTACAGTCCCCTCTGGGACAGTACTGTGTGGTTTTGAACTACTCCAGAGTTGTTCTATGAATATTTTTCCTCACTCTCTTATAGTCCTGGGGGTCTGTAACAGATGCTAATTGTAGTTTCTTCTTTGTTTTTTGATAATCTAGTCTTACCCAAATTATTCCACTGCTGCCCTCATCATTATTGAATTCTATCTTACTGATTTTCAAGGTTTCAAGCAATAGATGAGACCACATTATCTACAGCTTATACACACACAGCATAGCTTAAAAGTTTCATATGTGCATATGGAGATGGTGAGAGCATTCAAGAAATAGGGGCTTTTGGCAGAGAACATCCCACACCTCCTGTCCTTTCAGAAATATGCCTTGGAATAATTAGCAGCTCCATCTCAACTTCCCAATTTGCCACAATGCTCTCAGATATTATGCTGCTGCTCCACGGTTTTCAGAGGGGCTTATCATGCTGCATGCAGATCTGTTCTCTAAATCAAAAGCTTTAAGACATTAGTAGCATGACCTTGAAACATTTTTAAGCAGTTTATCTTATGTGAAGATTGCTGACTCGCACAGGTGAAGATGCCATGTTGTGTGACAGCACACATAATGTGCCCATGTTCACTGTGCACTACATGTAGCCTGCGACCCTGCCAGAGTAGCCAGCTTCCTTGGTTCAGAGAGAATGGAAACCTTTCACAAATAACAGCCGTAATAAATGCTCAGGTTGCACTTAATCTTTTAGTTCAGTGGAGGCAGAAGGCAAAAACTATTTTGATAAAGTAGCAAATATTCCAATTCCAGAACTTAGGACTCCAGTGGAGAATGAAGAGGCAGACAATGCTATCTATTTATAGTACATTTTGCCTGAATCCCTTCTTTTGTACACAACAGCCATGGTCTTTCATGCAGAACCACTGTAGATGGACAGCTGTGTGTTTAAACATCTGTGATGAACAGAACTCAGATGGGAGCTTAAAAAAAGAGAAAACGGCATCAACATATTCATAAGTTGGTGTGTGAACAATGAAAGCACATATTGTAGGTCTGAAGGAAAAAGGCAGAATCAGCTTGTAAAAAAACCCCACGAAATTCTCTAAGAAATTCTTTTTGCAGATGTCAGCGTAAGCTTTTTCCCTGATTTAGTATAGCAGTAAACTCAGGAAGGGGACTAAAGAAATTTCTTTGACCAACCAGGAGTTTCAAAGAAGTACCTATAAATCTGAAAATCAAAATTTGATCATAACTTGATCCAGAAGAACTATAACACCTCAAAAAAGAAAATAAAAGGGGGAAAAAAGTAAACTGAATCAGCTCTGACTTGCTTGTGTATATTAGATCAAGATCAGCCTAAAGCTGAAGGCACACAGATAATAATCTCTGACCCTCCCAAGGTTTCACCAGTGTCTTTTACTGGCTTTCCATTTGTCATTAAGGTAAATTTGATGCTTTAAAAAAAAAGAATAGAACAAAATTAAAGATCCTGCATTGCTGACCAGACATCAGCCCGAGTATCAGGCTTTATTGTCCTCACTTGTACGGATACTAACTTAATTTTCAAGTAGCTCTAATAATAACTGGCAGAAGTGATAACATATGACTTGAAGGATGTTATCAGCATCTCTCTACTCTAGAGAATCATAATGACGCATATAGAATGTATCTTCACCTGAATTTGATCCCTATTTAACTGTTTAACTAATTTAACTGTTTACATGGCTTCTAAATCTTATAAAATTTTATTACATTAAAATACATTGCCAAAGTAGATAGAAGCTCTCTTCTCCTTGTCTTTCTTAAAAGAATATGAGACGTGCTATAAGTAAAAAAAAAATGACCCTTATCTTTCAAGTTTCCCTTTTTCTGTTCATAAACAGCTTCCTGGCATACCTAGTGATATTTCTCCTGAGAGAGACCAAAGACCCACTAGCTTATATTTTCCTTATAGAAATTTCCAACAGTCTTCAGTGGTTTTGACATGTGCAAAAATGATGGGATGCTGCAGACTCCCGCACAGGCATACATTTGAAGAATATATTGCACCAAAATGCATATGCCAGTACATTGCACAGTTTCCACTGCATTGGATATCTGCTATCTCTTTTACTGTAGTTTCTCACATGCAAGAACAAGTTACAGCTTCTAAAGTGGAAAAATCTAAAACTTTCTTACCTGAAAGGCAGGGTATTCTAATTTTTGCTATTTAAAACTGCATGCTTCTTTTCAATAATCAAAAAATCCAAACCCACAGTACAAAAGAATTCTAAATGCATGCTCCCTAAATGACCTTAAACTTCGAGAAAAGGAGGCACAAAATCATTGCTTCCAACCTTTTAACTCATCATAAATAAAAAAGGGGTTATCACAGGGTGGTGAGTTATCTGCAAACAGACTAATTTTCTCAAAAATATTTGTTATTCAAAATTAATGTATAAATTTCTGTGGGTGATTCCTAGCTTGATCACCAGTATGAGAGCAGTCTATTGTAGACAAAATAATGATGGGATATAGAGGTCACGCATTATGTATCAGAGTCCCTAAGCAGTAATCTCAGCTCCAATATGAGCTCCAAATTTACTTATTCACATCTTCTTGCCTTCTGGGATTGAGAGAGTCTTGTTCGATAAGAGATTTTAACTAAGAAATTAAAGAGTAGTAGTCCATTTTAACAGACAGAAAAAGGAAAATCTGGCAAATGACAATAAAGAAGATATGCCAAACAATCATTCCTTTATTAGCTACCACTAGTATCTAAAGTCTTTCCTTTTTCTTCATCCTCTTGACAAATGCTGACATGAACCAAATTTTTCTTAGACTCTTCTGTGAATCTTCAAAGACGGAGAAATGACTGCCTATAAAAACTGTAGCACTATCTTTACTGAAAGAGGTCTGGGAGGGCAGTTTGGCAAGCCACTGCTATGAAAAGATTTTAGTCAGTGTGCCTGTCAGGGCTGGGCTCCAGACAAGACTTCCACACATTGCATTCTTCGGGCAGAGGTCAGCATCCCTCTTCTGTCTTATCTTTAGAGTAAAGATACATTTGCCCTTGCCTGAATATGGGGACAAAAACATCTGTTCATTTATAAGCCTTGTTTCACATCATCCACACTCATAACTGAAAGAGAGGAAAGCCATAGTGGACTCAATCTGAAGCACAGGATGGTCATACAGTACTGTGCTTTGCCTTGGAAGTTTCCATAAATTGACCAGACAAGATCCTAAAGAACTTGATTACCCTTACTGTAGTCAGGAGGTCATACTAGAGACCTCCAGAAGTTCCTTCCAACTTAAATTTCCTGTGACTCTCATCCACACTGGTCTTGTGACCAGTAGCAAAGATTTTTGTTGGGTAATTGTAGAGATTCAGAAGAACATTTACCTTTAAGAGGTAAAATTAATGAATATAGCAATTGATAGCTGGTTAGCCATATCAAAACATGACAGACTTAGAACAAATATAAATGGGAAATCAAAATGAGAAACATGGATGTTACTGCAAAATGGCACATTTATTTACCAAACATTCATTGTGCTAGAATAGGAAGGTATCTTTTTTCAATGAGATGCAATGACTTTTCTTAGAAAGGGGAATGGTGCAGATGAATAGATTTGGCTCAAAGAAATGATTAGGTCACAAAATGATGACAAGCTGCTGATATCATGCAGGTTCCTGAAACTTTTTTGTGATTCTGGAGTATCTGACGTGAGGAGGGAGATGAACAAGCAGTCAACAAGTATTAAGACCCTGGTATAAGACCTTGCTCAGAACAGTCTCTACAGACATGTTCATGAAAGGTAAATTTTAACTAGAATTTATAAAAAGAAGATATATTAATATGATAAAGGAATGAATATGTCACTATTTAAGAAGAAACACGAAAATGAAATGAATAAACAGTAGGAGAAAGACTACAGGTCTTGTTCATAAATCTAACAGCAGACATACAATAGGAAGGCAAAGCATGAGAATAAGAAAACACAGCTATAAAATCAAGGTGAGTAAATTTAATCTGGAAACTACCATGTTCCTCTCTACTACAGAAATCACCTTCCAATGAAAAATTTCACAGAAGCACAAAATACACTGATATGGAAGGGATCCATAAGGATCATCGAGTTGAACTCCTGGCCCTGCACAAGACCATGCTCAGAAGTTACACCATGTGCCTGGAAGCATTGTGCAAATGCTTCTTGAACTCTGTCAGGCTTGGTTCTGCGACCACTTCCCTGGGAGGCCTGTTCCAGTGCCCAAACACCCTTTGGGTGAAGAACCTTTTTCTAATATCTAACCTAAACCTCCTCTGGCACTGTTTCAGGCCATTCCCTTGGGTCTTGTCACTGTTCACCACAGAGAAGAGATCAGTGCCTTCCATGTCTCTTCCCCTTGTGAAGAAGTTGTAGACTGTGACGAGTTCTCTCCTCAGTCTCCTCTTACTCCAGGCTGAATAGATCAAATGACCTCAGCTGCTCCTCATACAATTTCTTCCTAAGGCCCTTTACCATCTTCCTTGCCCTCCTTTGGACACTCTCCAATAGCTTTATGTCTTATATTGTGGTGACCAAAACTGCACACAGGACTCGAGGTGAGGCCACACCAGTGCAGAGCAAAGTACTGGGTGAGGGATACAAGGGATAAAGTGAAATTCATGTAGTCTCAACATTGAGGTTGATAATCATCTCAATGAGATTGCATAATGATGTTGCTTATTATAAGAACATTGAAATCAACAGTCCCAACAATTCCACTGCTAATCCTATGCTCCTCCTGACAGACTGCAGTCATGAGGACCAGAAGGAATTACCTCCTCTCTTAGCTGATTCTGAAAGCAGAGGCTCTCTGAACATGGAATTTCATTTCAGGACTGGTGTGTATCTCTATACTTGTATCCGTCTTGCAAATAAATGAGGAGGAAGGCAGGAAAAACAAGTTAATGTGTAAAGAAATGCACACAAGATACCAAATTTAAAAGGTGCCAGAATAGGACACTTTCAAGGTTTTCTAGTATCACACAATCACAAATAAAAAAATCCTATTTTCATTATTATTTCCATACACATCAGATTCTGTAATAGAAAATGCTTATTCCTTTTACAAAAGATTCTGTTCCATAAATCCTTTGCATTCCATACTCTTTTTACTGTTATGCATGCTTTACTGAGGTGAATGGAACTGGATGTGAAATTTAAAATACAAAATCTTTTAAAACAATTGAATAAAATTTGAGTACCTTTTTTTCCACTCCTAGTTTTTGGAATTGCCTTTCATTCACAGATGAAAGGTGAGGTTATAGGAAGGTATGTCAATATCTTATTTTTCTCCAAGAACAAAGAACATGTCATTCTGTGCAAAGAACACAAAAATTCTGTACAAATAAAAATGATAATAGCAAGAGAGCTGAAGAGAAAAATATTTGGACCTTCAAAGCATCAAATGTGAAGAACCAACCACAGAAGTTGTTTTTATATTTGATTTTTTAAATTTTTTCTTTTTGGGAAATGCAATAGTCCATTTATTATTATTACTATTTTTATTATTACTATTATTATTAAATTAAGTCAGAAGAGAAAACTGCAATCATCTACAAGTTTGTTTACATCTTCCAAACTTCTCTGTTGTGGTGAAGGAAGAGGAGTCCAGACAGTGAAGCGTGGATTTACATGTAGATCCATCAAAGATTAGTTTGATTAGGAATGGCAAAGTAAGCTTGGTGTGATCTGCCTTCTAGTAAAGAAAAGAGGACACTCGTGCAGAAACATGTTAGCATAGTGAAAGAGCCATAAAAAGTTACAAAAGACAAACTGTGTACCCCAACTGCTAGTTTATGATTCAATGCAGTCATTTCAGGATTAGGTTCTCCTCTTGTATCTTTGAGCAAGGTGCATCTAATCTAAACTTGACCATTACTATCAAAACAGGATCAAGACTTGTTTCTCTTAAGAACAAAGGTTCCTGTAAGTTCTCTTTAGACATAATGCACTTTCAGAGCAAGTTCATGTAATCTTAGTATTTACACAGGAATAAGTATTGTGGTAGACTGCTAAATATTCTCCAGTGCCTATAGATTCTAGAAACCTAGCTTAAACCCAATGTTGAGATACTGCCTCAGTGCCCTAAGGTTCCCGTGAAACATGCAATCTACTATCCCAAAAAGTCACTTAGATGTCTACAGTCTTTCATCCAATATTTGTCTTCACACACTGCTCAGCACCCTAGATGTTCGGAGCTTTTTCCTGATAAAGCCGGGGCAAAATTAGAGTTGCTATTGTGACACATTTTAAGTATAATTTTTGCAGTTAAATGAGGTAACATTTCCTAAGAGTCAAAACTAAGACACGCCAGGAGAGATGTTCACAGGCATACAAAAAACACGTCATACAAAGAAACTCCAACGACAGTGGAGCTGAAAGGGATTTCTAATAAATAAAAACTATAAGGCAGTGTGATAAAATTTCTGTTGTTAAAGCAACCTGCAACTTTGATATACAAAGAGGAAGTCTGAAGCATAATGAATCAGCGATCTATTTCTCTTGATCTGAAGGTCAATTAAAAAAAATTAAGCTGCTATCATATAAGTGGTATGCAAAAACCAATTTATAGGAGTCTTCAAGATCAAATGCCCACCTTGGTTTCAAGCACTCTCAAAAATTACTGATTGTCAAACTTCTATCAAAGTCTTCTATTGTTTCTATTGAGCAAAACCTATTTAAAACTATGTAAGTTCAAAATAACAAAGTAAATACCCAATGAGCTTAAATATTGAATAATACATAGTAATACCTTCTGATTAAATAACCATTTTGTTCAGTGATTACATTCAGTTTCCCCAGTTGGTAATTATTGATTACAGGATAGAGTCATTTGTTTCTGCTAACCACTTGCCCTTGTAAGTGTAAACATCAAGGACGGGGCTTGCATTCCTCTATTTTCCATGGTGTCAGGCTGCTATGTATGTTGGACAATGATCCATGACAAAGTAGTGATTTTGTTGCAAAATAAAGAGCTTCAGTGCCTGAAATTGTTTTGATACTTGGGATCCTTTCTCTCTCCTTTATGCAGGCTAAGTTTTCATATGAATACTAAAGGAATCATGAATACAAAATCTTAATAACTGTGCGATAATTTTACTTAAGTAATTATATTTCATGGCATTTTGCTTTTGTCATTTCCATGTTCTTTAAGCAATAACCAAAAATTGCTCTTTCTAATTTTATTGAGCCACTAAGACATCTCCTGTTAAAAAATAAGAAAAAATAACAAGAAAAAATATGCAGATGTCTACTGGACATGTTACAAAATTTGGATGCCCAGGTCTTTTTTAGATGCTTTCCTGTAAGGAATGAAAATTCACTCAATTGTGGTTTCCTGTGGATAACTAATTCAATCCCATGTGTCTAGTCATATGTTCGAACTTTGTCCTGAAACAACACTAGACTGCTCTCAGTGGTTCAAAAGCATTCTTTTTTTTTCAGTCACCTATTTTTTTCCATATGTTTTGAAAGACAACAGGTCAGCAGTCCTCACTGCATATTTGCAACAAGGGTAGTGCTGGTATATAGGAGCACACAGATACGTGCCCAGAGAGGCTGGGTGTAGACTCATAGCCCCTTAGTGATGAGATCAGGCTTTCTGAATGTTGAAGACATCTCCAAAGACATGTATGCAAGAAATTATGCTTTGCCTCAGCTACAGTTGATTCTGCAACTTTCTATCTCTCAGTTTCTTATAGACCCCTGTTTTTTTCCAGAAAGTGTCACTACCTTTCAGTTAAAGATGCTTTCTAGCCAAGATCAGATGAAATCTTTTGGTTCTTTCCATATTCTACTGCTTATTCTTTGGATAATTTTGTCCTTTCTTTGCACCTTCTGTCTCATATCTTTAATGTTTCTGAATTGCTCTGAATTTCTAGCATGAAGGAATATTATACTGAAGTTAAAATTATTTCCTGTATATCATTTTCATTATGAAGCTCTACCCATGCAGAATAAAATGAAAATAGTATGTATAATTTTTTGTTCTTGACATGAAAAACCTATTCCTCAAGCACAATGGTGATTGATAAATATGATTAATAAAATAGTTATATTTCATTTATTTTGAGTGATAGATAACCTGGTAAAAGTTTTCCATAAATAATACATTAAAAAGTCATAACACATAACATCTCATTAGCTGATGCTTCTAATTTTATGCCTATCTGAAATAGTATGCTGTCTCATTTTAAATCTCTAAATACATGCAAAGTTGAAAGCTTCCTATAGGTTGTATTTTTTAACTGCTTTTCCAAACCTACCCCAGAATTTCACAGTGGCTGAAAAACAGTCATATTTAAATCAACTAAAAACAGCAACTGATGATAATTTATAATCTTTAACAAATGCAGCTATTTTTAACTACTAAAATATCTTTATCTTTAAAGTAACTAAGATTGATATTTTTCCTAATACAGAACTAAATTTTATATTTCTAGTACTGATGTTGTTTAGTTCTTATTATTCAGATCTATTTGGGCAATGTCTGCAGTATGTTTAAGTGTCTATGTATTTCCCTGAAATATGGATGGAAAATGAATCTTCATGCTGAGGAGTCCACAGTGAACTTTTCTTGACTGAACACAATCACTAAAACAAGTGGAGTGGTGATTGTTTGTATAAGGCAAAGATCTACCTCATTTTTTTACCCAAATTGGAATTCAGATGAATTTGAACAAAATAATATCAACATTATCAAGGGAAACCTATTGCAGCCATTCCTTCAGAAAGGAAAGAGATGCTTTCCTGGCCAGGGAGCCCTCAGTACCACTGTGGATGCAGGTGCCTCTACCGCATCCCAGTGTTCTTGGTCTTTGAAGTCTGACCATTTGCCACAGGTTGTTACTACATCCATCTTCTACACGACAGGGCCGGGACATCATCCTTTTTGAGTAGGGTATAATTAGCATTCATTTTAATTACAGTCACGTTATTCTATATGGCCTTGAGAAATCGCCCTACTCACATCAATCCAGACTGTTGCTATAATATTCATTCTGCCAGGTTCATCAGTGCTAATCCCCTCTCACCTCTGTATCCTTTCTTGATCTTGCTATTGACCATTGCACTAAACATAAATTTACACTCACAGATTGCCTTACTGCCAAACCTGGGCTACTTCTTTATTTTTATTTATTACTGCCAATAGACAAGAGTTGGTAAATCACTGATGCAAACATCCACTCATTTGTTAAACTTCATTGCAAGCACCAAGGTGATGTTTTCCAAGATGTTCATTTCATTTAGACTAAAGAGGATTTCTCTGGAAGAAGTATTTAAACTGATTCATTATTCAACTTTCAATTTCTCATTAAGTCACATTCTACAGTGCATCTTACAATCTTGATGCGTTCACAGGATCTACTAACTATCACAGTAAGCTGCTTGCTTCCTTGGACTTGGTTATTTATTTGAGTCTGTTTCTATTGTCCTCCAGGTCTCTGGGGTGAGGGCAGTCTGTCTGATCTCTGTGCACCACCTGGCACTGTAGAGTCTTCATTCCTTTGGCACTATGTAGATGCAAACAATAAACAGCAACAGCCATGTAATGTTTCCAGAGGTCAGATCTAAACCGTCAGCAGCTTCATGGCACAGTGCACCCTGTAGTTGCAGTACTCCAAATGTCAGAACCGCAAACCTGGAAGCTCTTTAGCATTCGTGGATCCCAGGGGCTGGATCCAGTCTGTAGAACACATTCATGTTGTGCTTACTGAATATTAATTCTTGCTATAATTGAAATGAAAAATGTAACTGCCATCTCTACCCCTGCCCCCCCCGCCCCCAAAACAAAACCCAATAACCCACTCTGCCCATAAATTGGAAATGTATCAGCACTGAACTCTGTTCCATATATCACTTAAATAGTTCCCGATCAGTACAATGCGAGCTATACATGCCCAACCACCTGTTTCTTTAAGGAGTATTATATTTCCCCAGCAATAGACTTGACTCACAAATTTATAATCACACAGTTTTGAACTACTTAACATAAAATTTTAATAAAAACTACAGCATTTGTAAAGCATGTCAGCTTGAAAATAAAGCTAGGTATTTCAATAACACCCAAGTGCCCTATTTAGCATTTTTTGAATTGAACGTTTATTTCAAAATTTCTTCCCAGAGTGAAATTGCTTTTAGAGAAAATCATTAATAAGGAAATCAAAATGAAATATTTAAATTGCATTGAATAAAATAAGTTGGCCCAAAGCATTATGGGGAAAATTTCATCATTTTGTGAGCAAAAAATCTGCTTTTGCTAGTTTTTATTCCTCTTCAGGTTAGAAAGGATTTTTTCTACTTTGTTTTCATAATAGAATTTCCAAGAGAGATTTTCAGCCTTTAATCTAAAATCTCATCTTTTTCCCATTTTGCTATACTACCATATTTTATATAAAACACAGTGTGCTGAATAGATTTCCCCCAGAGGTAATGCTAGACTCATCCAAAAATCACAAAACACTCATTCTTTATTAAAATTGATGTGACTATGTTGGGAATGTTGGTTATATGGGGAAGAGGGACATGGTGGAGTTGAAGGAAGCAAGAAGTTCATTAACTAAAATATGAAAGAAAAACATTCAATTTAAACAAAACACAGAATTTTGATTTTTCCTTGCACCAGAAGCAGAGTAAACAACTCAGAAGTATTTTGTTTATATTTCTACCTATCCAAAATCAGCTGTATTCATTTGGGCACTTCTACATAAAAACTGAAGGAGTGAGGAACTTTTTGTTTTCAAAATTGCTAGAAGACACATTTTCCCCGTTACCTAAATATTTTAGATATTATACACCTATGTACTATGACAAAACAATTTAAATTTCCTCTTTTACTTGAAGCTGTGGAAATGTTCAGCTCCCAGGAGAAGGTCTACAAATGAGAATGTAAATTTTTCTATGATATGGTGCTGGTAACAACATTGATGATTATGACACTGTTCCAGGAGAAGGAGAAAACCGTTAGGACACCCTCTGTGGGATAAAACGAGCTCTTGTTGGTTCATGAAAATATAACCCTCCCTTCTTCACAGACACTGGCCAGTATATAACTCTCCTTTCTCCATAGACGCTGGCCAAGACTTTTCAGCACATAAGAATTATAATTTTTTTTTTTGAGAATTTACTATCTAAGTGAAAAAAAACATAAAAGGAACAAGTCCTGTGTCTTGCAAGTTGGTGAGTGAACTTTCTCCATTGCAAGTTTATTTTGGGCATAGACACTCCCACTCTGGCAATTAAGAACTCTACATCTACAGTCTGATGTGTTCAATATTCAGCATGAAAACTCTAATCTTGATATCCCCTCTGGTAGCATGATATAGTGGTACAAAATTACTGCAATGTCTATGAACTGTACTGGATTTGATTCTTCTAGAATGTACTCCCTGATTGAACTGTAAATGCAGAGCAACTAAGAGAGATTAATTAACTCTTCATTTCCTAACAAGAAAGATGTGTGATGTGAAGCTAAACGTTTTCTGTAGAGAAATACATGCCAGGTGTTATTCTTCGTCTTCTAAAAGGCAAATATAAATATATTTATGTCTTCCTAGGAAACAGTTTTCAAATAAAAACCAGGTATAAAAATATATAGATTTTAACCATGGATCAGTTCTGAAAATTCATTGCAGATTGCTATATGCAAAGGCAATAATATATGTAGCAAAATTCACAAAGAAGGTACAACTAGAAATATTATGGGAAACATGAAGCCAGTAACTACCAGGCAAGAATTGATTTATATTACAGGTGAATGAACACTCTCACTTCTTTTCCATTATGTTCTGAAACGTTCCCTTCAGTTCAGCTCACACTATAATTTTATCTTTTAATTAATTTTGAATGAAAGCATTTTAAGTATCAGGGTCTGCTTTAACATCAAACAGATTGCTCTTCAAGATCTTCATAAACAACTTGGACAGAAGACTAAAGGGGTACTGAGAAAGTTTGCAGATGATACAAAGCTGGGAGCGGCTGTTGACTCCTTGGAAGGCAGAGAAGCCCTGGAGGGAGACCCAGACAAATTGTATGAAGTTTAGCAAGGGCAAGTGCTGGATTCTGCCCCTGGGATGGGACAACCTTGGATGTATGGACAGACTGGGGAACAAGAAGCTGGAGAGCAGTGCCATGGAAAGGGACCTGGGGGTCCTGGTGGATGGCAAGTGGAACATGGGTCAGCAGTGCCTTGGCAGCCAGGACGGCCAAACGTGTCCTGGGGGGCATCAGGCACAGCATCGCCAGCCGGGCAAGGGAGGGGATT
Organism: Eulacestoma nigropectus; assembly: GCA_013397775.1. Lineage (NCBI taxonomy): Eukaryota > Metazoa > Chordata > Aves > Passeriformes > Eulacestoma > Eulacestoma nigropectus. The sequence continues at coordinate 434,807 of VZTE01004537.1, forward strand.
GGGGATTGGGGCAGCCTCACCTTGAGACATGTGAACAGTTTCTGGTACCACGATATAAAAAGGACATAAAACTATTGGAAAGCATCCAAAGTAGGGCCATGAGCGTGGTAAAGGGCCTTGAGGGGAAGATGTGTGAGGAGCAACTGAGGTCACTTGTTCTGTTCGATCTGGACGAGACTGAGGGGAGACCTCATCTCAGTCTACAGGTTCCTCATGAGGGGCAGTGCAGGGGCAGGCACTGACCTCTTCTCTGTGGAGACCAGTGACAGGACCCAAGGGAATGGCCTGAAACAGTGTTAGGGGAGGATTAGGCTGGGTATTAGAAAAATGTTCTTCACCCAGAGGGTGGTTGAGCACTGGAACAGGCCTCCCAGGGAAGTGGTCGCAGAACCAAGCCTGACAGAGTTCAAGAAGCATTTGGACACCACTCCCAGGCACATGATGTTGTATTCTGGATGTCCTGTGCAGGGCTAAGATTTGGACTTGATGATCCTTGTCGGTCCCTTCCAAGTCAGAATATTCTGTAAATCTGTGATTTCTTTATTCCTATTGCTGGACTTTTATGCAAGATCTTGAACAGGTATTAGGTTGAACCAGATAGATCAATTTCATATAAGAAGTAAGACATTAAACTACATGGCCTTCACCCAAGAGCTCTAAAGTAACTTAGATCTGAACTTATAGGACTTTTGGCCACAATCTGTAAACTACATTATGAAAGGTCACTGTGGCAGAAGACTCACAGATTGCCAATGCTCCTCCCACCTCAAAAAGGTCTCAAGAAATGATTCTAGGAAAGGCAGGATTCCATTCCCACTTTAAAAAAAAAAAAAAAAAAAAAAGGTTTGTTACAAGGGAAAGAGCCTGAATTCTGTAAAGAAAATACTATTTTGTTACCCTACTGCGCTGATGATGTCAGCAGAAATGTGGATGTACTTGCATCTTTAAAAAGTCATTGATACCAAAGATTATTGAAGAAGTTAAACTGTGGCAGGATTGGTAGAGGGGATATTTTATGGATTAAAGATTGATTAAAGGGTATGAAGAAAACGTCCTAACATAGACCTTTATAGACCAAATGTTCTTTATTTTTCTAGATGGAAGACAGTAGGATGCTGTCCCATCAACTGGTGCTTGTGCTGCTGTTTTCCAATGTGAATCATCAGTGGTCTGGAAAAGGGTGTAAACACTAAAATCTCCAACTCTATAGATCATACTTCTTTCTTTTTTTTTTTTTTGTTTTTTTGGAGCTGTGCAAATGTTGAGGACCTGCAAAGACTTCCCACAAAAAAGAGTGGCCGAAAGCGTGGCAGCTGGTCTTTAGTGGCAAAATATAAGGTAATGCATCTGGGGAATGCCAATTCAGTCTACGCAATTCTGCATTCAGAATTAGTGGTTACAACTCAGGAAAGACATCTTGGATCCTCCATAAACAGTTCTCTGCAAGTGTTGGCTTGATGTGCAAAAGAAGCCAAAGACGATGACAATGTAAATTCAGCAGTGAATAGTTTAAGTAAGGCTTTTTTTTTTTTTTAGGTTAAAAAAAAGTAAACTGGTGTATCTATCAAAAATGAGAGAACTTATTTAAAGGATAATGAGAAATAATATTAATTTTTTGGGATTTGGGAGTCTTTTCCCTTTTACTATTTTTTATAGATGATTTTTCTCATTTAAATTTTATCTTTCTTTGGTGTTTAGAGTTATTTTCCTAGCAAAAAGTCCGTCTTCTATCTCTCTTACAATATATATTCAGGAATATAAGCACATATAAAAATATAAATGTATAAAAAATTAAGTCAACACATTAAAGAATCCTAAAGTGAAGTAAGAACAAAAATTTTCATATATCCATAAATAAAGTACAATCCTGAAGAATTTCAGCTCCATTCCTAAATGAAAAAAGTAAATAATGAAGACTGTTCTACTATCTTCCACACAGGGCAGTGGTAAAGCCAATGAGATGGTAGGAAAGCTCAGAGAGATTGATGACAAAGCAGAAAGGACAATAATGGGGCAACCCTGTTTACCTTGTAGGTAAACCCTGCATCAAGGCACAACACAATTTAGACAGTCACACTTGGAATAGCTAGAAAGAGAATCCAGAGCAGAAGTTGTATTTTACTTAGTTATGAAACAAGCCTTAGCTCAAAAATTTAACATCAAATAGTTAGGGGAAAAGAGTGAGCATAACATGCTCAAACTCAATAAATGTAAATTAAAAAAAAAAAAATTAAAAATGCATTAGTATGGTATTTGATATTATGTAGAAGGATAACATAAAAATTAGAGGAGTAAAATACAGATGGTGGATGGTTTAAAGACATTAAAGACATAATATTGCAGTAAATATAAATGAAAATTAATATCACCTATTAAAATAAAAGATCTGTACAAGACTGCACACACAGAGAAAAAAACCAAAAAAAACTATCATGAACAAATAACAGCTATTTTTGTCAATAATTTAATTATTCAATTATCAGATGATAAGAAGACACCTCACTTTCAATAGTCTTCTATTGAATTACTCGAAAATTATTTATTTTCAATTATTAAAATTAAAAGAATTGTTCAAATTTAAAAGAAAAAGTCTACTTAAAAGTTAAGACAAGCCAAAAAGGTTTTATAAATTGCTTCCTGACTGCCTAAAATTAATAATAAGGCCTTTTCCAACAGTTGTAGAAAGAAATTGGTCATCATAATGGCCCCTGTACAGGAGAAATGTAAAGTGGCAACTGAATTTTTCAAAGGAATTTGGGGATGTTTGTGGAAATTAGAATCACCAAACTTGACTCCCATAAAGGCAAAATCTGTAGAAACCAGAATTTAAACAAAAAAAAAAAGACAAGACAAAAAAAAAATTAACAAAACCATGGATAATACAGGAGGAAGGGAAGTGCCAGGAAGGGAAGGGAAGTTCCGAAAAGGGAAGGAAAATTTCAGGGAAGTTTCAGGGAAGTTTCAGGGAAGTTTCGGGGAAGGGAAGTTTCAGGGAAGTTTCAGGGAAGGGAAGTTTCAGGGAAGTTTCAGGGAAGTTTCAGGGAAGTTTCAGGGAAGGGAAGGGAA